>CAXITT010000915.1:24267-97065 GCA_964033795.1 Lymnaea stagnalis | reverse complement strand
AGTCCCCGGACACAGGCGCTACAGACTAAAGTCCCCGAACACAGGCGCTACAGACTAAAGTCCCCGGACACAGGCGCTACAGACTAAAGTCCGCGGACACAGGCGCTACAGACTGAAGTCCCCGGACACAGGCGCTACAGACTAAAGTCCCCGGACACAGGCGCTACAGACTAAAGTCCCCGGACACAGGCGCTACAGACTAAAGTCCGCGGACACAGGCGCTACAGACTAAAGTCCCCGGACACAGGCGCTACAGATTTAAGTCCCCGGACTTCTGAATCGAAATGGGGCGAAATGTCCCGACCGTGAAACGACCGGTGGCAAAACGGCGGCGTTGAATACTACCCACCGGGAGTACCAACCCTAAACGCCACTGAATGGGTAGATCTTTGTACTTCTGTGTCTTCCAATATCTTCTGGGTAAATTTTAAAAAAATTGAGCGTAGAAACTTTAATAACCTTGTATTGGTTTGATTTCTTCGGTTGGTGATAATATGTCCGTGTGAAGCCTTCCAAAACATACACACATTCCTGCATCCTGGGCTGGACCATTTGTCCTAGAACACATGCAACCAGTGCCACCTTGGGCTGGACCATTAGTCCTAGAGCACATGCAACCAGTGCCACCTTGGGCTGGACCATTTGTCCTAGAGCACTTGCGACTAGTGCTAACCTGGGGTCTGGGGTGGATTCCATCACCTAGTACTACTACACTATTTTACCCAAGGTGGTCTATCTTCTCAAAGAATATTCTGATTACTGCTACCCTGGGATAAATCCCTTCACCTACCAGGTTAACGGTACTTTTACTGTGGGGGGAACCACGAGTGTAGCTGACAGAGTATGGGTATGGTCCTACTCTGCTTGAGTAAAAAAAAATTGTTTAAGTTTAATAAAGCAGAGCAGTGTATAGTGCTCAAAGAATGGCTAAGGTTGGATACTCTTCCCTGTCAAAAAAACGCCATCTACACCCCTGGATGGAACACCTTAATACCCCTCTCCTACTCCGGTTCAGCCCTCATCCCTAATTAGGTCACCTGTCCAAGGTGCACCTTAAGTTGTACTGAATGACCTCGTGCACCATGGGCCTAACGTAGAACCTGCCACTGACGCCATGGGCGTTTCATTAAAAAAAAAATCGATGACGCCATTTTGAGCTGCGATGACGCACCAGGAAGTCCACGTCGTCTCAACTCTCAGGAAGCTGGTCTCAATTAATGACGTCACTGTCTTTAGATTATGTGACTGTGGAAAAAAAATAGTTTCTACAAATCCACACAGTCCGAACACATGATTATCATGAAGCTAAAAAAATAAGAAATACACGGTAACTGTCTGGACTCTGCACATGAGGTGGGAGGAGAGAGAGAACGAGAGAGAAACAGATAGAGACAGAGAGTTAGACACACAGAGAGAGAGAGAGAGAGAGAGAGAGAGAGAGAGAGAGAGAGCGAGCGAGCGTCACGCTCATTCCAACAACAATTCTATTTAGAGAGTTCTTCAGTATAGAAATAGCAATGATTTGCGACAACGCTGGGTTTTTCCCCTTTATTTTGCCTAGAGGTAAGAGGCGTGGCCAGGTTTTGAAATTACTGACATCAGGTACAGAGAGTATGAAAGGTTTTTTTTAAAAAAAAAAAAAAGAAAGAAAAGGCGACAGTTGCTAAAATATAAAAAATACATTCCGTAAATCGCCACTTAGTCGAGGATGTCATAAGGGGAACGACAACGGCCCCGCTTTTTTCCCCTTTATTTTGCCTAGAGGTAAGAGGCGTGGCCAGGTTTTGAAATTACTGACATCAGGTACAGAGAGTATGAAAGGTTTTTTTTTAAAAAAAAAAAAAGAAAGAAAAGGCGACAGTTGCTAAAATATAAAAAATACATTCCGTAAATCGCCACTTAGTCGAGGATGTCATAAGGGGAACGACAACGGCCCCGCTTCCCAAGGGTTTTCTTTTCTTCCACTTCTTCCTTAAATATAAAAGAATTTAAATTAGCGAAACAGATGTTCCTCCACGGCACTAGCCCGGGTCCCATACACAAGCTCACAAGATGCATTTGTGGTGACGATTAAGCGAGAAAAATAAATATACATTTTATATAAAGATTGAAATGATAGCTGTACGTAAAAGGAAATTAAACATATAAGGGTAGATTGCCCCTGGAGACCTACTTTTCCCACTTCTGAGACGTTACTAGTTTACTATATTTGATGCTTCTAAACCCAATTCCATTCATGTGTATTGGACTATTTAAAACAGACCCATTTTTATTTTTATATATTTCTTGTTAACTTCGCTTTTGTTCTTGGGTGGCTGGCTGCCTGACTGGCTGGGTGGGTGGAAAAAATCTTCGGATGGCTAATTGACCCACATTCCGTCAACCCATCGAGCTGAAAATTGGCTCATAGACTCGTTGCCGATGCAAACATATTCTACTAAATTTGCAGCCCCACCCCACAGGGCCAACCCCCAAAAATTAGATTTCTTGTTTTTCAAGGGGAAGATGGAGGAAATATGATTTCAAATTTCAAGAAATATTTTCATTTGTTTTTCTGAAACAGTTGGTGAAATAAATCTACGGTATAAAAGCTGGTGGGTCATTAAAATATAAATATATAGTTCAAGGGCGTTAAAAATGTGGGGTTGCGAGCCGTGGTGGGAGCACTAATTGTTATTCTTATAAAGTGCGTTACTTGTCTGGATATTTGGTTAAAATTTCAGCCCTAACCCTAACCCTAACCCTAACCCTAACCCCCATTGCTCGATATTACATCTTATAAAAGATTTATACGAAAAACATTTTTTCCAACCGTTCTTTATTTTTGTTTCTAAGCGATCGTACCCCATTCGATTTAACCAGCACACTGGAGCCAGTGTCATCTTAATGAATGGGCCCACTGGGCACTTGCCCAGGGTCTCACACTTCTAGGGGACCTCATGCTTCTAGGAGGCCTCACGCCTCTAGGGAACCTCACGCTTCTAGGGGCATTACACTGCAAAAAAAATGAATAATATAAGATTATTTTGGCAATTTAATTTGCTTTCAAGATGCAGCGGGGAGACCGTTTCTCCAGCATTTTAAACAAAATTGTTGATGTTCAAAACCATTCAATATTGTTGTTACTAGTTTTGGAGAAAAAAAAACGAGTTTCAATAAATTGTCAATATGAAAAATTAATCCAGGGATTTTTTTTCCTCCAATTTTGGTGGGGTGAGGCGGCTAGTGTCTTACAATTGGATCCATAACTGGATTATTTGGATTATTTAGTCATTTAAATGAAGAAAGTTATAGTAGCTATAGTCATCTTCCCTCAGATAAATCTATGGCGCCTTTTGTAAATAGTTCCTAGCCTATCTTCTTTTTTTTTTTTTATACCATTTAGATACATTTTGAATGAGCTATTTTAAATAGCCCTACAAAATCTATAAACCTTTTCTACAAAAATTTTAGAAAAACCTAAAAAGTTTTAAATAGATTCAAAAGGGGAAATAGAAAATCAAACTATTAATATAGTAAGACCGATCCTAATAGTTTGTTAACAAACAGATATGTAACTCATGCAGGAACCAACATTTGATTAGCATATTTACTGTTGTCCTTCTAAAGTCATGGATGCGCCAACATTATGAATTTACCAAACATTTTCCGGGGAGGGGGAAAAATACCCCCCCCCCCCCAAATATCCTCAAATTAAAGGGACAGTACCGACACATTTTACGATTTATAAAAAAAAAAGGAGCGGGATTTAAATACAGAAATGTAAATCATGCAGGAACCAACATTTTATTAGCATATTTACTGTTTTCCTTTTAAAGTCATGGATGCGCCAACATTATGAATTTACCAAACATTTTCCGGGGAGGGGGAAAAATACCCCCCCCCCCCAAATATCCTCAAATTAAAGGGACAGTACCGACACATTTTACGATTTATAAAAAAAAAAGGCGCTGGATTTAAATAATTCCTATGACTTGTTTTGAAAAAAATAAAATTATGATTTTCATTTAGTTTGGCGTACGTAGTTGGACTTTTATAGAATCCAGGGATGAAACTAATCTTGGGCTCAAAGCATATCATCAGGGGGGGGGGGGCTCAACTACCAGAATGAATTTATGGTTATGTATGGTGGGGGCAACGAACTCAGAGCTGGCCCTGGGAGTCAAAATGTCTAATTGTGGGGCTCATGGATGCCCTGCACCCCCGCCCCAGCCTGAACGCCTTAAATGCTACCCCGAGTACCCCGCGGATAAAATGACCTAGGCAAAGCATGTGCCAACCTGGGCCTTAAGGCTTTTCGTGAGTTGAATAGTAGTAGGCTATATAGAACGTGCCGTGCCGAGGAACAGTGCCGCCCAAGGCAGACTAGTAAAACTGTAATGGCACCCCTGTCCATGTGGAATACGTGAAATTTTATCGTTTAATTCATTATCGTTTATCGTTTGATTCACTATTAAGCGCCTTTCTAACGGTGATTTTGGCGCCCCCTGATGTTGGATCAGTGATGATAGGTTTTTTCTCTCTGTATAGAGGGATAAAGGGGCCTCCGTGCATTAAGTTGCCCAGGGTCCCCGATGCTGTAAAGTCGGCTCTGATTGACGAGAATATATGTTTGTTGCATCCAAAAACTTAAAGTCATTACGATATGGAAAATTCAATGGGGTAAATCAGGGGGTCTACAAACTTTTCAGCCCGAGGGCTGCATTAAATATCAAACAGCAGTTCGGGGGCCGCCTACACACTCGAGGTCCAAATAAAAACGAATCAAAACATGGATATTGTTTTAAATCATTTATTTAATATTATTTTATTCAGTTATTATTTAATAACACATTGATACATTACCCATTAACACCTGTGTTAGTGGGAATGATAACATTGTTTCCTGGATGCCAAAGTAGCAGACATTTCTGGCTTTAGATTTGATGTCCCTAACATCAACAGTGACCCGAGATTATCAACGAACAAGTTTTTTCTCACATTTTTCTTCACGTATTTCATTCTTGAAAATGTTTGTTCACACAGGTATGTTGCTCCAAAGATTTAAAGGTCCTGCCTAAGGTACCTTGATGCAAAAGTTTTGACATTAGGAAAGTCTTCCTAAGGCAAACAATTGTAAAAATCCACCAGTCCTTCTTTGAACTTGTCCCTAAGGACGTCATTTGCTTGCAACTCAATGACCTCCAGCTGCAGTTCAAGAAAGGTGTCCAAAAGGGGCGGATGAGAGTGCCTCGCGGGCCGTATCTGGCCCGCGCGCCGTAGTTTGGAGACCCGTGGGGTAAATGATGTGCTTATTTAATGGCTCCTTAGAATATTTCATGTAGGCTAACTATGTTATACTTTAAATAGACTTTATCTAATTGTATGCGGGCGGTGTTTCTTTCTGGCATCTCTCGGGGGGAAAAAGAAAAAAAGTGTGGGGGGGGGGGGGGGGTTGGGTTTTAAAGGGCCCCCCCCCCCCCCCCCACCCACCCCCCAATTTTTTTTTTTTTAAAAAAAAAAAAATTTTTTTTTTCCAATTTTTTTTTCTTTAAATAAAAAAAAATATTTTTTGTCATTAACAAACGACTAAATTGTTATTTTTTATAGCATTTTAAAAACGAGTAGCATCTGTTGCTTTGAGTCCGATCACAATTAGTGGGACCTATGAAATAAATAATATCGATACGCTCGATATATATTTGATGATCTGTATACTTAAGGCTATTCTTAGTGTTAGCCCCACACATTCAATTACAAATATCGTATTGTTTATAAAACTGGCTGCCTCTGATTATTAGCCGAAGTTTTACTATATGTTGTATTTTGATTTATTTATTTTTTTGCAACCTGACAAGTTTAAAGACTTTAATAACATAGTATTAAACTAAATTTACATCAATATAAAGGTCTATAATTTTAATATAGTTCTTGGTAAGTATCAGACATGCAATATGCTTTCAAATTAAGTTTCATCATAAAAACATGAGTTTTAATGTAGGGATGGGCGTTAATTATTAATAGTAAGGATACCGTCATGTTTTGAAGATATCGTCATTAACATAATTTAAACGTATAGTATTCGACTCCTTAAAATTGTATGTTGAGCTAGATCAATTAAAACGTTTAAACATTGATCATTTTTGTCAACAAAAATTAAGAATTTAACTGGCGCTTTCAAATAAATCGTGCACGTTTCACTGATTATTATGAAATCAAACGCCTTTGGGGTTTCTTTAAATTAACTACCGTGTAACTACCGACCGTGTAACTACCGACCGGTGTAACTACCGACCGTGTAACTACCGACCGTGTAACTACCGTGTTTCCTGAATAACAGAGTTTTCTTTTTTAATTAAAAAAATACTTAGCCTATATTTATTAAATTCCCAATTGCTTTTCTCTTTTAAATAACAGAGTATAAACAATCTGCTCCACCTATTTGCACATTTTTTAAATTTCTTATTTACATTTTGTGTATGAGAATGCAAATATATATATATATATATATATATATATATATATATATATAAATCATTTTTTTTATTATTTTTTTTTTAATAGCATTTCGATTGTCATGCAAATTCCATTTTTTATTAGTTTTTTAATACAATTCTTCTTTAAAATTGTAAATTTTGACAATAGTGCTCAATAACTCTTTAAAATTATAAATTTTAAACAAAATTATATGGATTTGGTAAACAAAAAATGTGTTCAAGAACATCGAAGGGGCAATTAGTAATTTATCTGGAGAATTTTTCAGTAATTTGATATGCAAATAAACATTTCAACCAACTGAATATTGAGAAATTTATATAATTATGTCGTTCATACACTATTTTAAAATAAATACACGTTTTAAAATCCCATAACCCTTTCTACATAACAGTTTTTTTTTTTTTTTTTTTTTTTTTTTTTTTTTTTTTTTTTTTTTTTTTGTTTTTTTTTTTTTTTTTTTTTTTTTTTTTTTTTTTTTGTTTTTTTTTTTTTTTTTTTTTTTTGGGGGGGTGGGGGTTGTTTTGTAAAATTTGGTTGGAGCTATTTATATTTATTATATTTTTTTTTTCTATTACAATCATCATGTAAAATGATGTTAGTATTTTTTAGCAGTGCTTTTTTGTGAAGGATTTTGTTGTTGTTGTTAAAAATTCATTCAATTCAATGCTAACTTTGTTAATCACACAGGTCATGTGACAGGCCATGACGCGCTATCATTGAACGTCATTGAAGGGTTAATGTGCACCTTTGAATATGAAGTTCTGCTGCTAATTTGTTTTTTTCTTCTCTTCCTTGCTGAAATAAAATCATGCATGGCCTGGTTATGAATTTTTAAAGACAAGCTTTAACATTAGATCTTTCCTATCCCAAAACATTGGTTTGATCCGCGGTGAATTAATCTAATCTAACGAATGAAAGTTGAATCATTTAATACTGAAGCCACTGATGTCACTAGCAATAGAAGCCTGGATTATGAAGATTCATAATGTCATGATGGGACACCAGCGGTTCTCAAATAACAACGTGGCGATTTGTGTAGTTTTCTTGATCATTACTGCCTTGAATTTGATAACAAGATTTATGAATTTAAAGCTCAATCTTTGTTATATAAATATATTCAAAGAATGAAGGAAGTTGTTTTTGTTGTTTTTTTTAATTTAAAAAATGAATATTTAACTTCCTGATAAGTGTTGGTGTTTGTAACGATAATCTTATATAGTTATAGTTAAATATCTCAGCTGATAATAAAGCAGAACGTCCTATATGAAACACTGTGTCCATTTTCCCTGAGTATTTCCTATCTGTGCTGTACAGCTGATGTGTATACAATCCAGGGCGGCACCAGATAACACCGAGAGCAACCACCATTGCCGTTTACGGTGGTAGAATATGGAAGGGTGGGTCAGGGTACACATCTTTCATTTAGAATCCTTACAAGAATTATACAAAATTATCTTTTTGAGAATATTAGCCATCCCAACCAGTGGCGTAGCTAGGGTTGGTGTCACCCGGTGCAGTAAATTCATGGTGCCATCCCCCCTCCCCGACTTCCACGATGGATTTCTCCTTGTTAAAATAAGTCCACAGTATAACAATGACAAGAAATAGAACGCACAAAAGTTGCAGTTCAGGAGGTCAAAGGTCAATGTATTTAAGAACTGTAACAGCGTTACGTTATCATTATTTTGACATTAAATTGACTTTATGAACATTTTTCCTTTCCTGGTTTTCAAAGGTGCAAACCTGTCAATCACTTGAGCAAAATCAATATCCTTCACCGTTTCTATTTTAATTGATATTAGAGCCAGATCAAAATGCCTTGACTGTCCCATGTTGGATCGTAAATAGTTCTTGATAAGCCTTTATTTTGAAAAGCTTTGATCACATGAAGCCACATACACACAGATCGTAAGAAACAATTGAAGGCTTAGCGAGAGTACTGGAAGAGGTTCTAGGAAGTCTCATTCAGCTATGAATTTAAAAACATAAAATACTGACCAGTCCATGACTTTGGGAAATTCAATATCAGCTGCCTTTTGATGTCTTCTAAGCCTTAATATTTATTTTAAAAGCTCATCTTCTGATCTGATAATCCAAAGAAAGAGGTTAATTTTGGAACGGAGATCAATAACTCTTCTTCACTAGCTGATAGTAGACTCTTGCGTTGAACAGCCCAAAACATATTATAATCTGGTACTTACTTGATCGTAGATGATCTGATTTGGGGTTCAGAATGAAAGCTCCAGCATCTACATACTGTTTTCTTCAGGCAGAAAGTGTCCAGCATCTATTAACTGTTCTCCTGCCATTCTCTTCTTAAACCTAAATCTTCTTTCTACAGAAATACCATATTTGTGTTACTTTAAAAGTAGCATGGTCCACCAAGTTACAGCGCTTCTCTTGGAGAAACAATCTTGAGGCCTCTAGGTTGAAGACCTAGTAGATGAACCAAAATGGAAATGGAAATGTAGCAGATAAACGTGTAAAAGACAGCATGTAAAAGACCTTGTGCTGTATGACAATAGTGCTCAAATGTTAAGGGGCGTTGCTAGGAGCGGTGCTAGTGGCGAATCGACGAAAATATTTATTTTTGAGTAGTTCTTAGTTTTAATATATTTTGAAAACCAATTTTTACATTTAAATAAAAGATATTAGAAAATTTTGTAAAATATTATTTTGTTAACTCTATAAATGGGGAAAGTGTAATTTTTGAAGTGTTTAATTTTTACCGATTCGATTAATGTACTGAGAATCGCTCGACCACATCGTATTTGGTATCAATGGAACGCTTTATTTATCAGAATTTAGATAAACATAGCTTCCTGTCACTTACAAAAGTTACCGAATGCTTCAATCATGGTCAAAACAGTGTTTTTCTGACCTCATTATAGGGTCACCCCATTTATGATACATCAACCTTGAACTTTTAATAAAGCACGCATGTGGATTGGTTACGTGTGTGGAAAATTGACACGGTTATCCTTTTACGAAATTCGATTAGACCGAGCTGGGGTTTTTTTCTCTATAAATATGCGATTTTTCATTTTGGTGTCACCAAATGCGGTCCGCAACCCCCTACCGACGCCACTGAGATAACGCAAATATATCTTACCTGAATTAATACATGTACACTTATGTCCTATTTTAAACCAATTGTAATGGGAAAACCTTTAAAACATAACTCCTTTGTATGTGCGAGTGATTGTTGCAGAGGGCTATCTCTGGCATGACTAAAACGGTACTTGATGGAATTTGTCATAGTTACGATATTTATAATGCTTGTTATAAGAAAAAAAAATAGAGAGAAGTCCTTTCAGTTATTAAATGTAATACACAAGGATCTATAGGGGTATGTGGAAGCTAATTGAAATCATTGTTTAGTTTTTGTACAGTTGACTCCCCAGGCCCGTGCCATAGGTCGAGGTTGGAAGTCACCACAACATGAGGAAATGTTTTAAAGGGTCACGGCATAAGGGAGGTTGAGAACCACTGATCTGGTCGATGTTTTACTCTGGGGGCATAGTGGTCGTGGCTCTTTGTCCCAAATAATTGCGTCTTAAAGTGGTTTATTTCTAATGATATTTATTTTTTCCCGAAGCGTTTTTTTTTTTTTTTTTTTGGGTAAAGGCGTTCTTTTTTTAAACTTCTAATACATTTACAATAAATTTTATTTCTAATGATATTTATTTTTTCCCGAAGCGTTTTTTTTTTTTTTTTTTGGGTAAAGGCGTTCTATTTTTAAACTTCTAAGACATTTACAATAAATCTTTCAGCTCGGGTGACGCCAAAGATCGCCAAAAAGAAAAACACTTCTTTATTTTATTCTAATTATTTTTAAAATCTAAAAACATAACACTTTAAGAAACTATTTTTTTTTTTTTTTCAATTTTTACGCGATTTAACTGCTTGGTTTTTTAGGAGCATTCTTTTGCTGTGAATTTTAACATTTTATTTATTTATTTAAAGGCTTTCTTCGACACGTCACGTGAAGTTGGGAACAGTTTGAAAACACCTGAGAAGGGTTCTCCTGGTGCATGGGGTAAACAGGTGCAGCCCGGAAACTCAAGAAACCGTGTTTATCTTTCTCCGCTCAAATTTCTAGATTTGCTGAGCGACTGCTGACAAATAAAAATTATCGTAGGAAGATACGAAACATTTCAGAGGAGACAAGCTATATTTTTTAATGGAGACTGCACGGCGAATGAGTTATTTGCAACTAGCAAGATTGAGTGACTTCCAAATAGAGAACAAGACAAGTCATCATTACATTAAAAAAAAACAAAAAAACACATTAATTCATTTTATTAAATTTGTGTTCGTTTAACGAACAGTTATTTTTAAACAAATTATTTTTGTAATTTTTTTCTGACTTGCCTTTTGATAAATCATTGGAACGCTTGAAAAATAGTTCAAATAAAAGCTAAGATAACAGCAGGGAAATTCTATACTTATATTTCATGTTATGTAAATTTGTTTTTGAATTGCCAAATAGAAGTGTTGGCATACAAATACAGCAATAATCTACATCGTGATGGGATGATTATTATGAAAACAGATTTTTATCTTAACATATCTTTACTTCAAATTCAAATCTGTATTTTTAGATATTCGTGACATTTATCAAGACGGTAGATCCTAAAATAAATAAAAATTGTAAAAAGATTCATAGCTAAGGTAAAAATATCGGCAAAACTGTGGTAGTTAGTTTTGTTTGTCTATATTGGAGAATTCAAACTGAAGAGTTCGCAAAGGGGCTGTAACTGTATTGTTGAGCTATTTACCAAATCAGTTGTTATTTTTTTTTTTTAGATAACTGTTTATTGTTGTTTTTTCCCCACTATAATTTTTTTTATTGGACATTTTAAAAGAATATTTCTGAGACTACTAGATAACCCTGTATTTGGTTTATTTATAAACCACATGGAAAAACTATCTTTCAAAAAACCTTTTACCAAACCTGCAGAACAGTTTAAAATGTCTCCATTTTAATGCATACTTAGAAATTAATTAAGCATATATAAAATACTTTTAAGACTTGCTACTCATATTCCTGTACAAAAAAAAATAAAAAAATGTGTAGTTCATGAGGTCAAGTTCCATTTAATACATTTTTAATACTCAGTTTTCAAATTTGAAAATGAACTGGCAACAGCCATTTAATAAATATGATAGTGAAGGAGCCAGGCAATTAAGGCAGGAATCAGGCAATTAAGACAAAGGAAAAATAAAAAGGAAACAAAACAAAGTGCTTTATTTGTTTACCATTTATTTCATCTGGTTGTAAATGTAAACATTTACTTTACTGGACGGCTAATAATTATTTTTAAAAATACAAATATTATGAAATTATTCATTTTACTGAAGTTAGGATAATTATATTCAAAGATCGAATACATTGTTATAATGTAAATCTCAAATTTTAATTACTAACTATGAACCGTTAACAAGAGAAGTAAGAACAGAGAAGGTTCAACACCATTCTCTAAATATAACATACATGGAAACACAAATTAAGTTTTAGGATATAGAATATACATCCTTGACTAAAACTACCTTCAAATTGTGCGTTTTTTTTAAAAAGCATGCGCCACATTTAAAAAAAAAACAAAACATTTCTGTCACCAAAAAGATCATTTTATTTATCACAGTTTGCTTTTAAAAAGATTTAACAGTATCTGGTATTTTTTAGAAGAAACATTTGTTAGGTCTTAACCTACTAACACAAAAGCCAATGTCAAAAATGACCTCCTACCATGTACAGTTGGCCTTCATATTTGCCACATTTCTGTCTTCATCAATGTTTGGGACAAGAATATATTGTCACTTAAAATAATTGTCACATAAAAATTAGTATTCTGTAGTCATCTCTTCGACAACCAAAGCTTTGAAATGAAACCTCCATTTTCCAGAATACATTTGGGAGTCTTCATTTCATCATGTTGAATTAGACTTAAACATCTCGGATCAGGTCCTCAATGGCATCCCAGTCAATAACACTTAAAACACTTCCGCTGCCGACTGAAGCTGCATCAGCGATGCGTTCAATTTCATGAATGTCAACAGACGTACGATAATCCCCAGCACCGATTTCATCACTGTCAGTTGACCTGGAAATATTGTTACAGGATAAATATCATTTGGTGAACTTTTTAAAAATGTTAAGAAATATTACAACTGAGGTGACAACAAAAATTAGAATTGGCAAAATTTATATTTGACACTTTGGGGATCTTAAGTTGCATAACATAGGAAAAATAAATTACATAATTACACTTGGCTTTTGAGAAAAATAATTTTTCTAGATTTTTGAGGATTTATAGAAATCTTTGTACCTGAAAGGTTGCCTCCCTCGCATGATGGCATCAAAATAATCCGATTGATTCTCTGATGGGGCGAAGTGACGTGCATCCCCTCCAGACCGACTCATGTCCAGCTCATCAACCTGTTTAAAAATTATATATATGTGTAATTAAATATAATCTTTAATCCACCTTCGATAACTAGAAAAAATTAGAGTAACCCAGTTTTGACAATCACCAACAGCTAACCATAGAGTATTTAAAACAATGTTTTTTTTCAACTGCCAATATAGGTATTAATCACCCTCGCATTTTGCAGCTTAAACGCCCCATTTTTTTCTCTAAAATATTCCCAAAAACCATCTAATGCATCAAAGCACCTATGGCAACAAAATATGGTATTCAAACAAAAATAATTATCATGTATACTTATGTCAGCAAGGGAATTTGTTAAATTTTGATCAAAACAATTTAAATATAAATGAAAAATAGTTCTACTTCTTTTCCTATCATTACAAATGTCAGCAAGCAATGACTTAAACCTAGTCTAAAAAAGTGAAATATTAAAAAGTAATATATCTTATTTGGATAAAAAACATTCACATTCATTGCTGCTCCCGTAAATAAATAATTACTCACTAGGAAGGCCACAGAACTTGTCACAGTTGAGCCCCCATAAATAATATTGTGCACATTTTCATCCATTTCCCAGCCACTAAGCACAGAAGCAATTTCTTCATAATCCATATCTGAGTATGGGTCATTGTAGGGCCTGGCCCTGGCTTGGTTACGGGACCCAGAACTGTGCACAGTTACTGTGAAGATAGATGTGTGATAGATTAGGGAAACTGATTAAATAAATACCAAAGGATCACAAAGATTGCATTTTAAAAAAAATTATATTGATTGTGGAATTGGTGAAACCTGAATGCTAGGCTTAAAACTGACATTTATGTGCCCTAGTACATTTCCATCCCAATAAAATATAAACTAAAGTGATGTTCACAACCAATCAAATATCTACTAAACTAATATCCACACAAATCAAATATCTACTAAAGTGATGTTCATAACCAAACAAATATCTACTAAAGTGAAGTTCATAATCAATCAAATTTCTATCTACTAAACTAATGTCCACACCAATCAAATCTCTACCAAACTGATTGTTTTAGCTTTGTGCTGACCTAGCTTTTGTCCACCACATATCTCCCCTGATAAAAAAAAAATTATTTATATTGACATAACCAATTGAATGTGTAGTGCTCTGCCACTAGTGTAACACCCTTCTTTGATTGGGAAAAGGTTGTTGGTGATCTAATTTGTTCTAAAGCAGGCCTGTACAACATGCTGCCCGCCAGCACCCACTTTGCGTCCTGCAAAGTAACAAAATATTCTTAGTAAATATTTTTATTATTTTCGTAATAGCTTTCCCCTTGTCCTATTTTCTTTTAGCCTGCACAAGTTTTTCATAAAGTATTACGGCCTGCCTAAAATTTTGATTTGTGCAGGCCTGTTTAAAAGAATGCTAGCAGGTGATGCAATGTCTAGAATTTCTTTTCTGGAGGGTTCCAGCTTCCTCCCTATAAATAAGCAGGTAGTTTTCCCAGCCAAGAGTGATTTGCTAGATTTCCTAGACACAAGAACATATTATTATACTTAAAGGGCCCTTACAGGATATTGCTCTTTGTGTGTGTGTGTCTATTAATATTTGTACCTTTTGAGGATTATACTTTTTCACATGCTGTGCTGTAAGTTAATATGGTTTTTATTTCTGTAGATTTGAATTAGTATTTTTATAAATTTAATAGTATAATTAAATTAAATATTGTTATTATCACTAGTTTTGGTATCATTTTCTTTGTAAAATGGTTTTCAATCCTTTGTCACATCTTGTTCAACAACTGAGCCAAATCTTGAAAACAGATAAAATTTGCAAAAAAACATCTAACCATACATAACACTGATGTTCATACAGATCAAACGACTTCTAAACTGATGTTCACACCAATCAAATATCTGTCAACTGACAACTACTTAATCCATAAAACATGACTACCATTTTTCTAACAAAACCTGAGTTTCTAAATCACGAGTTCTAGCTTTAGTCAGCCATGCAACCAAGTTTCAAAGATATATTTTTCCTATTTGACTTTATCCCAAAGGAGGAATCTGACCAAATTCCCTTTTTGTTGTCCCTGTGAAGCAATTTGGTTTAACACACAGATTTTAGATAGTGTCCATTTTTTTTTTGTCTACCTGTTGCATGCATAGGTGTTTTTGAATGAGAAATCTCGGCTGGGTGAGGGTGAGGATTTAACTCATGCAGTTGTTCAGCGTAAGTTTTTGGTTTGTGCAGTGGACCGTGAGAGCGCAAGAAGGTTCTGGTTGGGACAAATGTCTTCCTTGCAACTGTGAAAATAAATTAAAAAACATACTTATTTCAAATTTAAACCTCCGATATAGAAGTCACTAGACTTTAAAATTTGACTTGTAATGAGTCGAAGCATTATAACTGAATCTTGGAATATTTTTTTAATACTTACAATATCTTATTTTTCAAGGCTCAGACAGTAAAAATACTTTTGAACCAATATTGTTATTGAGTATTTCAGTAACAAGATTTTTAAATATTAATAATATTTCAGAAGAAAAAAAAAGATTTTCTGTAACACAATGTCCCTTAACACAGTGGTGACCAACCCTTTTGACTCATGGAACCCTTTTTAGAATAAACTACTTAGGAATAGTCTGTGTCTTTCAAGTTGATGGTGTTATTTTATTTCTTGGAGCTGCCATAAGGTCCCCTGGCTGGGAACCACTGCCTTAACATATCAAGTGAAGGTTTCACTGAGCGTACTAACCCTGTGAAGTCTTTTGTGAAGATACTGCTGCTTTTTGATGTAACTTCAATTTTTGAGGTGGTCCACGACGTGTGCTTCTTGGAGCTGTCGAAGTTGTACGAGCTGAAATTAAAAAGATACATTGAAGATATATATACAAGTGACATTTTTGTTCACAAAATATTTAAGAAATCAGTTTTTTGGCTGTTGGTTGACATGTTGGTTTTTACACTGGGCCGCCAACATAGTGAAGTCTCTAGCAATAATGTTCAACTTCTCAAACGCGTGGACCATCGACATAGTGAAGTCTCTAGCAATAATGTTCAACTTCTCAAATGTGTGGACCATCGACATAGTGAAGTCTCTAGCAATAATGTTCAACTTCTCAAATGTGTGGACCATCGACATAGTGAAGTCTCTAGCAATAATGTTCTACTTCTCAAATGTGTGGACCATCGACATAGTGAAGTCTCTAGCAATAATGTTCAACTTCTCAAACGCGTGGACCATCGACATAGTGAAGTCTCTAGCAATAATGTTCTACTTCTCAAATGTGTGGACCATCGACATAATGAAGTCTCTAGCAATAATGTTCTACTTCTCAAACGCATGGACCATCGACATAGTGAAGTCTCTAGCAATAATGTTCAACTTCTCAAACGTGTGGACCATCGACATAGTGAAGTCTCTAGCAATAATGTTCTACTTCTCAAATGTGTGGACCATCGACATAGTGAAGTCTCTAGCAATAATGTTCAACTTCTCAAACGCATGGACCATCGACATAGTGAAGTCTCTAGCAATAATGTTCTACTTCTCAAATGTGTGGACCATCGACATAGTGAAGTCTCTAGCCAATAATGTTATACTTCTCAAATGTGTGGACCATAGACATAGTGAAGTCTCTAGCAATAATGTTCTACTTCTCAAATGTGTGGACCATCGACATAGTGAAGTCTCTAGCAATTATCTTCTACTTCTCAAATGTGTGGACCATCAACACAGAGAAGTCTCTAGCAATAATGTTATACTTCTCAAATGTGTGTCAGAGATTGTTACTTAAATAAAGGTAGGCATACACTTCTCAGTCACCTCCTGAATTGTCATATAATTATTTCTCTCAGCAAAGATGACTGGAGAGAGTGAGATTAGCACTTTAATATATTGGAAGAGGAAGTCTTAAGAAGTCAATAATGCCTCAAGACATGGCTAGCCATAAAGCATATTTAAGAATAGGTAAGAAGGTAAATAACGGTCATCTTACTTTGCTTACAGCTTTACTTACCCGAGACAGGTTTTCTAGATACTGGTGCTGAAAACTTTCTGCCCGGTTTCATCTCCTGTAGACGTTCAGAATATGTCTTGACCCTCCGCGGTACGATCTTACTAGGTCCAGATCCAGGAATCTGTTTGGTGCCTTGAAAGAAAATAAGAAGATAGATTAATAAATATTTTTGTATGTTATGACAACAGAAATTCTTTTCAACTAAACAAAATGTTATCAGTGCAAGTTTTTATTGAGCTCATGGGGAGTTGTTTCTTATTCAAAATGTGATGTGTTTTCTATGAGGGTGTTAATGATAAATTACATTTCATATTTTAAAACAGGAAAATTTAAGACATTTCATGAATTCACTTGGCAACTGTGGGTTTATAATGTCCACCCACCAAAAATATCTCAATATTTTTCTATTTATATTTGAGTCAGAGATTTCCAAACCATCTCATAAAGAACTTCTAGCACTTAGCTCCCTTGTGTATCCTCTTGAGACATTAATACCAAACAATTAAACAATGTCACACAATCTCAAAGCTTTTCAACTAAATCCAATATTTCAATGATGATTATTTTGGTTCTGAAATTAATGAATATGCTAAGGGGAAATTACCCAGGTCTTTTGATTTGGGTTGAAAGAGGTTTGAATTCTGCCCGGTCAAAGATTTATTCAGTGCTTCCTGTCTGGCTGTCAGCCGCTCCTCTTCGTCCAGGATCTGCCTTTGACGATTTATTTCTTTCCACTTTCTGGTAGCTTCTGGTCTCTGCATGCGAACAACTTCTGCGTAGGATTTCCCTTGTCGTGCTGGGGATTTTTTAGAGGGCTGAGGTGAAGATCCTATCCTCGAACTTACAGCTTCTTCTCTTGGCTTGGGTTTTGTTGATGGTCTTCACATGAAACAAATTTAACATTAGTCCACAAAGCAAATTTGATGGGACATTTATTTCATAGATTAATTTTTGAAGCTGCTAAAAGCAGAAAGAAAATGGCAGGGAGATGTGTCAGCTTCTTCTTGGTCCCATCTGATGTGCAGCTCTGCAGTTCACTCAGCCATACAACAGGCCAGGCCACAAAGCAAAAGGTATGGAAGTAACACATTCAATTTTTAAATCGTCTTTTTATTTAAATTATGTTCTAACTAAATGCCCAACAAAAAAATGTACATGGAAATAAATTAACAAAGGGAAATGTTTTTAAAATATTTCCCTTCTACAGAAGTAGAGTTATATACTTACAGTAAAAATGACATGGTTGGTGACACGCGATCTTGGCTGTCCATCTCCAGCACATGTTTGGCGTAGCTGATGAGGTCAGCGCTGGAGTCCACACTCCTGTCCACCTCACTGATGGACGCTAACACAGGGTGGTCCAAGTACAGGTCAGCAGAGCTTGGCTGCATCTCTCGACCTGAGCCTTTCAAGATGCTCTTGACAGGAGTTGAGTCAGTTGACATCTTAGACCTAATGGCTTGAGGTGCTGGGTGAGACATAGAAACATTCAGTCAGCAGTGTGTGGCTGGATCAGTGGATGGTTAAACAGTTTTTCTACAGAGATTTATGGATTCAAGATTCCCAACTTTCAAATGACATTTTAAATTAAATTAATAATGAAGGTAAAAGTTTCCAAATGGTGACTCAGTTAAATTTTTTCAGCAAATCTAAATGTATTAGCCATCAAGGAAGATGGTTTTATCCCCTTTTCACAGCTCAAAAAGTGGTGTGTTTAAATGTAGATATGAATCTGTGTTTAACTGTAAATATGAATGTGTGTGTTTAAATGTAAATATGAATGTGTCTTTAAATGTAAATATGAATGTGTCTTTAAAAGTAATTATGAACATATTTCAATGTAAATAGGAAATGTTTGTTAAAAGCTGTCTCCTCACATCTACTTGATGACTCCGGCTTGTAGGACCAAGTGGCTGAACTTGCTGCTTTTCTGATGGGTGACCGTGACTTCCTGTATGCGCCAGACATGTGTCGTGATGGAGATGTGGTGGACGTGGAGCCCGGACGTTTGGGTGACTGTGTGGGTAGTCTCCTTGTTTTGGTCTCAAAGGCCAGAGCCCGGGACATGTCAGGCTGATCCACCATTATGCTCCCCATCAGATGCTCTGCTTCAATCAGACGCTGATTCATGAACTCAGAGGCCATGTGGATACGTTTCTCACTGTGCTCTGCTTCAAGGGTTTTCAGATTTTGTCTTGTGACCTGTGGAGTAATTATAGACAGTTTTATTGTCTTTCCAATAAATGGGACAACTTTTAAAAAGTAGAAAATTTCACTTTGCTAAACATAAGGTACTTAATTTCTTTGACCAACAATGATTGTCTTCCTCACAAATATTTAGGAATGAAGCTTAATTAGCTACAATGTCACAAGCAAATTGGGAATTACTGAGTACACACAGAAAACTTGGCCAGGTTATACAAAAAAAAAAGCTTAAGTAAGCTAGTTATAGAGTAAACCTGACATTCTTACAGAATAAATATGCCCTAGTTAAAGAGTGAGCCTGAAATAGTCAGGGAAAGAACCTGAACTAGTTTCAGAGTGAACCTGGCCTATTTAGAGAGTAAGCACAGTAAACCTGACCTAATTACAATAAACTTGACCTAGTTATACACAGCAAACTTGACACAGTATACACACTGTAACCCTGACCTAGTTAGAGTAAACCTGACCCAGGTGCAGGGTGATGCTGACCAGTCACCATGCCAACACTTACAGTTGACAGAGACTTGAAAGGTTTCGGCTCCCTCTCTATCAGCTCGCTCCTCCTCCTCTTGTACTCGTCCTGCCTCTGGTGGTACTTCTCTGTCATCCATTGCTTCAGTTTCTCTTTCTCAGCCAGACTTCTCTTCTGTAAGCTCTCTTCAGATCTCTCCATGCTGATCAGCTTGTCTCTAGGAGTCAGGCCTCCATATCTGATCAGCGTAAAAATTTATTGACATGGTAATGGGGGTGGAATGTAAAAATATTCATTGTTTAGAAATTATGTCATCCCTGATGTTAACATTAAAATTGGAACTGAATTTATTTTTATCAAAGGATTTTTTCCCCTCTTATAATATACTTAATCTGGTTCTGTATGCTTAACTATTTTATCCTCTTTGAAAACAAAACTTATTTATTAACAAATTTATAAAAAGATATTGTTATTTTTTTTGGGTGCTGGGTGGTCTAAACTGAGCAAATCTCAAGTTGGTGGTCTGGAGTTCAATTCCAGCTAGAGCAAAAACACCACGAGCACCCCGGGTAGATGGGACTCGTTAACCTTGGACGGCAACTCATCTAAGAGAAGGAAACTCTGAAATCAAAACCCGGAAATGGAACCCCGAAAGGCGGATAACATTGATACAATAAAACATTCCGACAACTCCTGCGACGTCACTGGTGCCAAGCTGTATCATCCAATGATGTTCACTTGGGTTACCCAGCGGCGTGGAGAGAGGCGATTTGCTGTTGGGAACCAGCTTATAATCCTTAAAGTATAATAATCCCAGGCTATGTGGATTTCGTCCTACGAGGCCCACTCCATCGTCACATTGTGACGGACGGATGCCAGTATAATAATCCCAGGCTATGTGGATTTCGTCCTACGAGGCCCACTCCATCGTCACATTGTGACGGACGGATGCCAGCAAAAAAAAAAAAAAAAAAATTGTTATATTATTCAAAAATGATTTTGTGAAAAGATATAACAAGACCTTCTAAATACTAAAACAGGGATTTCTGCCAGTGACCATTTGTTGATCAGACTGGTAACAAGTTTGTGTGGGAAAGGGATGGGGTGTAAGAAATACTTGTAACATTATACTAGTTAGTAACTTTTGTGAGTAAAAAGCCAGATTACTCACTTCTCTTTCTGAATTTTTTCCCTTGTATCCCTCTCCAACTGTAGAGCAATTTCTTGAGAAAACCCAGCAGTCTGCAAGTCAGCACCACTCTGAGCCAGCACTTCAGCAATCAGATCAGTTAGTTCACTTTCTGACTGACTCACTGCCTCTCTGCTGTAACGTAACATTGGGAAATGTGAACTCATCAAACTACATCATCAAAAATAAAAACTTCATTGGCATAGGGGAAGCAACTTTTGAAGAGTCTTCTCCACCTACCAAAATTTGTTTTAAAGCTTTCATCCTTTAAGAGATGAATAACTTGATCTTACGAAACTTAATCTTACAAAACGTAATCTTATGAAACTTAATCTTATGAAACTTAATCTTATGAAACTTAATCTTATGAAACTTAATCTTATGAAAATGTGTTAATCAAGTATGTAATCTTATGAAAATATAAAAATGGGTATAAAATATTTTACTAATGACTTCTGCCCTATGCAGTGAATGGTTATTATGAAGTGATATAATCAAAAAAGTATAATAACACTGACCTCTCGGTGGCCACTGTGCTCCTGGACTTGACAGATCTGGCACTCGCCTTAGGAGATTTTATGGAAGTCTTGGGTGAGGGTAAAGTAGGTGAACCTCGCTTTGAACATGTGATATGACAAATTTTATTTTTAACATTTCCAATCACTGTTGCAAATATATATTTGTTTTAATGAAAAAGAAAGAAATATTGATAAGACATAAATATTGATAAAAAATAAATATTGACAGTAAATAAATATTGAATTCCTGATGCATTTGAAAAATCACTACAATTAACTTGGCCTATGCCTATAATTAAGTCTTTTTAAGATTGGTAAGTTTTTTAGAATAAAAATAAATAGTGCTTATGACATATTGAAGTATGAATGTGAGGTTTTATACATTATTTTTAATAGTGACAGAACAGCATTTTAATTAGTGCTACCTTGAAGTTGAAGGCAATGTTAAAAATATTTAATACACTTTTAAAAAATTAAATTTAATGAACAACGGTACTAACCTCTTCTTCCTCATTCATGGAATATCTTATTTCCTTCTCTCTTTTGAACTTTGACCTATCCGGGCTAGGAGACCTTGACCTTTGTATGGAGGCATTGACATCTTGTATTGTACTCAGCAGCTGTGAGTTTAAAAGATGGCTATTTATTCTTAAGATTTCATGCAGTTAAATCAAGATCTGTTACCGGAAATCTAAATTCATACATATAAACAAATAAATACATATTTGCAATTTGTTGCTGTCAAGTGCTCAACAAATTTAATCATGAAATTATTCACATGTCATTCTTTGACATTGAGTTATTGAACATTGTTTTAGTAAAATAATATGTGTCTAGCAGTAAAATAGACAGCGGAGTACTTTTTTTAAAAAAATTACAAGATAAGTAGAAGTGGAGCAGTAAAATTTGACCAGTGGAGACAGATTGTAAAAAAAAAAAAAAATTACCAAATGAGATGACTTGAAATCTCTCTCAATGTTCTGAGACATTTCATCAATAGCCTTCAGCTGGTCCGACATGTCACGGAGGCGGCGAATCATGGCCGACTTGGGTTCAGAGACACTGCTCCGTGGCATAACAGCAATTGAGACTCTACATGAAAGATGGTTAACTTGTATATATTATAATTGCAAGTTTGTTACATAATATGAATTAAAAATTAGGAAACCAAAAGACAATTATTATTTTTATCTAAAAACTGACTCCTAAAAATTGATTAAAAGTGTAAATGTGAGTGTCAATTGTCAAGTTTATTAATATAACTATCATCCTTTTTGGCCTTCAGGTGTTCATTTTAAACATACCTGTCATCTTTGGTGGCTCTCAGGTGTTCATTTTATACGTACCTGCCATCTTTGGTGGTCCTCAGGTGTTCATTTTATACATACCTATCATCTTTGGTGGCCCCCAGGTGTTCATTTTATACATACCTGTCATCTTTGGTGGCCCTCAGTTGCTCAAACATTTTGACAGTCAGAGAATCATATCCTTGTGGAGTAACAACACTGGCTCTGGGGGCTAACTTCTCTCTCAGGGATTCCTCTAGGACTTCTGTCAACACAAGTAAACAGCTCAGTCTTTTAAATAAGTCCTAGCTCAAATCTAACACAGGAATCCAACTGTCTTGTTGGGAATTGAAAAGAGCTTAGGAAACTAATTAAACATTATTTGATAATTAGTGGTTGTAAATTAGATCTAAATAAGATGTAAAATAATAATGTACCCATTTTTTGGGCTGCCCTAAGAGACGTCATCAGGGCAGAGTCAATGTCCACACCATGCCCTTCATCTGCAGAGTCAGTGTGCTCAGGTATGTCTCGTAAGATGGATGATGCCCGGATGTCAACAACATTGAGATAGGAACGTCCCTGGCCAGGCTAAAATTATAAAAAATTGAGACCATCTGGGTCACTACCTCTGACTGCATTTGTTACCCATCAATCAGTATCTGACCACTCTTCACAGTACAACATTACACTAGTCTGAAATTTCTTTACTTACTAAAATGATCTTCAACTGTAATATTTCATAGACAGTACATAAATTAAAGCACCTAATTTTTCATTAGTTACTAAAGAAATACAATATATTTATTGGTCTTACAAACAAAGGCAAGGATTTGTATAAGCTATAGTTTCAATATGGTGTTACGCACTGGCTTCTAATATGAGAAATTAATCTCCTATTTTAATTTTATTGGCTCGTAAACAGTGCCTAACAAAGGACGATACCATAGAGTCAACAATATAAAAGATACAACACCCAAAACAGATGCCAGTTACAATTAATTAAGATTTATTAAGTATTAATACAATAAAAAAACAAAAGAAATATAATTATAAATCATCAACTTACAGTATGGTAGATCTTGTACCGGTACACAGTTAACACAGTTAGAATAATGTGCCAATGAATAATGATGAATGCGAAATAAACACGTACATAAGAACACAAAGAATAATACACGTCTCGTAAAGTTAATAATTTCTATCTGAATCTCCGTCTCCCCGTCCGTGCCTGTCAATCCCTTATATAGGTTGCGTAAGCCCTGCCTTCCAGAAAAGACTTATGACATGTTGTTTACATTTCTTGGGTTATCGAGCTCATTCGAGAAAATACCAGGAGAGAGTCTAACATGCTTAATCGGTAAACACGGTTGTAAACAAGATACATCAAACGAATAGGCCACGCCCACAACAGACGTTACTGTCTGCTAGGATTCTAATTTAGGTCAAGTAAAGTTCACGCACGGAAAAAGTGTGCTACATAACAATGGTTTTCAGAGAATTCATATTTCCATGTATAAAATGTCACGTTTTGATCCATAGGAAATAATAAACTCACTAGAGGTATATAAGAAGAAAAAAAACTTTGCCGAGTATATCTTTATATTGCCAGGTTACTCTATTTGAAAAGAGAGTCAAATCTAGTTGGGCACTTACCACCTCACTAGCAGCCCTCGTTTGTGTGTTCTGGTCAGCAAATCGTAGACCCATGAAAATGTCTGGTGGGAGAATGTTGTTGTGCTGTTTAATATTGTATTCGTTGAGAGCCTCTTGAATCGGATCAACACCTTGATGGACAAATGAGAAAAATTTTGTCAATGGAATCATTTCATCTCATGTGTGACTTTGAGAGTTGAAAAAGTTTCTAGAAATCTGGCAAAGAGCTGTATTTAGAAGAAAGGATATTTTTTTTAAAAATACAATGGTTAACAGTGAATAGATGATTGAACAAATATCTGATACCGAGAATTGTGAATTTCAGTGATGATACTTTTGTTATAAAAAAAATATAAAAGCTATAGACATTAAAACAAAAATATTACTCCACCTGTGTCCTTGGTGATGGATGTTGCAGCCTCGGCTGTCCTCACCACCTCCATGGCTGGATCAGTTGCCATGGCCATGTCTATCTGTTCTTGTGTCATGGTGCTAAAGTCAACCTGGTGGAGGATACAAAGTCAATATAATCATGTTAACCAGCAGTCATTATAATCATGTTAACCAGCAGTCAAGGTAATCAGGTTAACCAGAAGTCAAAATAATCAGGTTAACCAGAAGTCAATATAATCATGTTAACCAGCAGTCAAAATAATCAGATTAACCAGCAGTCAAAATAATCAGGTTAACCAGCAGTCAGGATAATCCTGTTTACTCTCTGTCCCACCCTCTGACCCTCTGACCGTAGTTTAGCTGAGTTTAACTGAGAGGATGCCCAACCCTACCTTGGCCCTGATTCTCTTCTCCACCTGTCTCTGCATGGCCATGGCCATTCTCAGTTGAAATGCTGCACTTGTTTGATTGGCTTCAGGTCCGATAAGCTGCTCACCAAGCTGCAAATAACTTTCAAAGACACCTGTTGAAAACAAATTATTTTAATAATTAGTTTCAAATAACTTACATGTGAGAAATGTGTATGCCTGCATTATCCTATATCTAAGCATCACTAAGAGAAAATGGACATAAGACTAATATACTTGACACCAATTATAATTTATTTTTAAAAATCAAGAACATTTGTGGTTTCTTTAAAGTTTATTCTTTATACAAAGTTTTTTAATTAATTAAAGGGATTAACTTACAAAAGTAAATTTGATACTCAGTGACTATTTCACTTCAAATTAAAATTTTCAGACTTTATTTTATCTTAGAGGAAGAGATGCAACTCCATGAAAAAAAGAAGACTTGGAATGGGACAGTTTAAAAATAATGTCCCAAAGCAGAGAGATTGTAAAACTGTGCACCTCTTGGCAGAGCAAATCCATCATTGATTTGAGTGTCACTGGTTGCTGCGTCTGCCACTGGCACATGCTCAATGTTATGATCAGGAGAAGTTGCCTGTTCATGTTTCTCTGACACCTGGACAAACTGTTCAAGAGATTGAGATGGAGTTCTGACACTTGATGTCCTCGATTTGTCAGATCTTTCTGACCTGGCTGACTCCTAGAAGGAATATTTATATTTCCCATTAGAAAAATTCATCTCCTCTGTACGTTAACTTAATTATGAATTTATTTCTTAGCATTTGAAGACCTTAGTGCTAAAAGTACTTAAGTCACAAAATAACCATTTTGAGATAATCAAGTTCAAATATTCAAAACGACCTTTAAATCAGGCAAGACATTCCATTATATTTCTGATTACTGCTACATATTTGTAGTGTTGTCATGAATAAACCTGCACATTTTTAAGCTTTAAACCCTCATTTTTTTTAAAGATATAGATAATTTAGTTTTTTGACTTAAGTACTTTTTGTCCTATTCCGTGACTTAGGTACTTCTTGCACTGAAACCAAACACTGGACTTAAGCACTTTTTCAACAAAATCATGTTTTTAAATACATTTTATTATATTATTAACACACAAAACACACTTTAGTTGGAAAATAATGCTACTCTCAGCACAAATTAAGATGGCAAATGAGTCTACTCAATGTCATCAGTGTCACTCTTGTCTTCCTCTGTATCTTTACCTTTAATAGTACTATAAAAGGTAACATCATCTGGAATATTGACATGCGTTAACAGTTCACATATGTCATTATATTTTGCTGTCTTGACAGGCAAAAAATTGATGTAAGCACGATCAGGTTTCGTTGAAAGGAGTGTTGAAAGTTTTTTCCCACGTTTAAAAGTATATATGACGTCTGAGCATTCTGCAGTCATAGAATTTCGGCTTAGTGGTACCTGACCTCTTTCAAATTTCGCCCCTCTAAACTCACTAATGCCAGTCACTGGTTTTAGCAAGGGGTCATATGCTCTTTTATAGTCAAGGACTTTAACAACAGGGGTTCCATCTTCCATCATGTTGTCTGTTAGTGGATGTTCCACGTAAACAACATTAAATGGCTTGTTGGTATCTGTGCTCTTTATAAGTGATACCCACTGTGACGGTAGAATGACCCTGTCTTTTTTCCGTCTCCTCTTTTCAATTCGTCCAAAATCCCGATCACAAGGCATTCGGCTATGTCCAGGGAGGGGATACTTAACATAAGCTTGTCTTAAAGAAACACTTTTATGCACAATGCTTTGTAGATAGGCAAAGATGTATCGGTTTTTATTCTGTGAAAAACAGTTATCCATGAATATTATTATCTTTGTAGTGGTAGCTGGAAGACAAGAAATGTAATGGTCTAGACATGAAATTACTTCATTGGGGCCTTTAGCTGCAAAATGTTCAGCATAAAGATACATTTGTGCAGATTCATTTACATTGTCATGAATACACAGGTTGTGGATCCACAGTTGGCGCTTATAATATTCTTGCCCAATGCCGGTTAGAGGTAGAGGTAAATTTTTTTCAAAGTCCATGCAGATCACTGCAGTGTCTTTACTTTGTTTTGCAGCTTCTGTGGCTTCTCTGATCTGCACATTAAATACATCAGCTTTCCTTATGTGAAGCTCATGCTGAAGTTTCAGGTCCTTAACAACGTTGGCATCATTTAAAGATTCTGCTGCTTTTATTTGTGCTTGAAATTTTTCACATTTATCACATATGTCACTCCGTGGAAATCCAAATTTAATATTGAATTCAAAGTTAAATATGTCATGGTAAAACCAGTATTTACACTCCGTAAGATCTGGATTTTCCTTTAAAAATAAGCGATGCATTTCTGCAACTGTCAAAGAGGAATCCAGGTACTTTTTGTGCTTGTTCTTTGCTCTGCTGTAGTGGCTTTCACGTGCAGGAAACAGTCTAATGTGGTCACAAACACGATCTCGGATTTTTTTATCAATTTTTCTATGGTTTCCATGTTTTCCTCTCCCATCTTTAATGGGGACAGAAAAGTTTAGTACTTTTCTCTTCAGCCTAGATTCCTTTATCCCATGCAAAGCAAGAAATGCTGCCTTGCAAATGGAAATAGTTTTGTCCAGTGCAGTGACTGAATATGAAAAGCTGCTTCGTTCTTTGCCATTTTCTTTTCTGGGCCTTCGACGAATACTAGTGTCATCGTTTACACTTATGCAACCCTGAAGATATATATTTTGAGCCTCATGATCTTTAAGACCATTAAATTCTGATAAAATTCTTTCCATCTCAAAATCTGTGAATTTTGTCAGACATTTACAACGACATTCTACTCTTGCAGGCTCCCTTGATGGCTTGACCTTGTTATCATAGGATGTGTGAGCTTCTCCTGAAATAATATGTTTTAAAATATAATTCCATGGCATGGTCGATGTTATTTATCTTGTCTCATACTAATAACAATAGAACACTGCCCTTCAACTAAAATAGTAATCCGTTTTATTTTTCAGACACTTTATTTTATATAAAAGTAAAAGCAGTAGTATACTACTTTAACTTTAAGTTACTATATCACTATTTAAGAATAACTAAATGCAATATAAACGTTTGGTTATTAGTATTAGGCATCAGGAGGACTAAACCTACTAAAAGCAGGACAGTAATGAGTGAACAGTCATGTAATGCCATGCAGTGCCACTGCTGCTACTACTACTACTACTACTACTAGTAGTAGTACTAGTGTAATCTTAAGTACTAAATTCTATAGACTAGAATATTAATATAAAAATATGAAATAGAGGTGTGGGAGTTATATTGTTCTATTATATTTAAAAATGCTGACAATGTTTCAGTATCAGCTAAAAATACCTGGGCCTGGGTAAGACTAAGGTCTAAGTCTAATAATAGTAAGAGTTAATAGTTATCGATCGGGGCATCTTGACCCAGTTTGCGATAGTGTAATTTTAATATCCCCACAACAGTAAATTGATTGTAATAATATAAATATATTCTTACCTCTGACTTTAGCCAGCTTAATTACATTTCTTTTCCATTTTGATGGTGTTAGTCTTCTCTTTTTCGCTTTGGATTCATATTCAGGTTGGTCAGAGCTCGCCTCGTCCGCCATTTTTTTCGAGGTTTGAGACAACTAAATGCAGCTAAGTGATTGGCCAAGGGGAGATAAGAACTTTTAGCACCGAAACATAGGACTTCAGTACTTTTTGTCCATTAAATTTGATCATTCTTATTTTTGGTTTGTATAAAAAGGGGACTTAGGTACATTTTAACGTCTCCAAATTTATGCTATATATGGGGCTAAACCGGATAAGTAAAGGTCCACGTTTCGTTTGATTTTCAAAAAAATGTGACTTAAGTACTTTTAGCACTAGGGTCTTCATTTACCAACTAGATCAGCCAGTGTTATGGAATGCAATATTTAAATTTTTTCTAATGAATAATTCATAGTTAATTTGTATTCTTTATAAAAATATATTTTTGAACAGAAACTTTTGACTCAAATGAGAATTTTAGTGAAAATGTCCACTATTAAAAAACAATTAAGAATTATTTAAAAAATGTGTGAATTATAAATTTTTTTAGGAAAGATGAGATAAAGTTTAAAAACAAATTTTTTTTTTTGAGATAGTAATAAAAGGTCAGTTATAGTAAATAGGACAACGTATATTTGTCTGAGATAAAAAAAAAATTTGAATGTCAAGGTTTGAACTTACCAGTGGACTTTGCTGAGCCTCCATACGCAGCATTTGCTGTCCCAGGATTAGCTTTTCAGAGTTTTCTTTATCTGCCAGAATCTCTTCTTGAAACTTCCTTAGAAGTCTTCTCCTGGTCTCTTCTAACTTGTCTCCCCCTGAATCAGCCCCAAATTGTACACCAAGGGGGAGCAACTTCAGAAATGGGAGACCGGCTGGTGGTGCCTCACTTGGTGGGGCGCGCAGTGATTGGTGAGGTTTGTGCTCATAAGGGGGAGGCGAAAATTTTTGTTGGAGGGGAGCGGACAGTAAATATGAAGACGGGGCTGGAGAGGGTGGGATGTGGAACAAAGGAAGTGAATGAAATTGTGGAGGTTGGCCCAGTGGCCCATGAGATTGTGGATGTTGGCCCTGTGGCCCATGAAATTGTAGAGGTTGGCCCTGTGGCCAATGAAATTGTGGAGGTTGGCCCTGCGGCCCGTGAGATTGAGATGGGAAGGCTTGAAGCGGGGGTGGTTGGACCTCAAGCTTGTGTGTATGAGACTGGGGTGGAAAGGGTGGTGGCGGGGGCACCTGTGGTAAGTAACGCCTGAGGTTGCTGAAAGGCTCCTGGACATCCATTGTTTTGTTGATATGTAAGAGAGACATCTGGTGTAAACCAGGGGCAGGAACAGGCTGGTGTTGCTGCTGTGGTCTCCCCTGTTCAGGCCAAGCATTCACATGTAAGAATGGTAATCTAAGATTTCTTCCATTGTCTTGTCTGAAATCAACAATGTTCAACAATGTAAGTAGCTTAATTTTTTTTCATGTATTTTGTAACTGCTACATATATTTTTATATTTACACTAACTGATTGTGACTTATTAACCTATTTGGGAGCTTTATCCCAGTTCAACACTCTTATAATTAAACAATTACTTGTAACATAGTTTATATTTTATCTTTATTCCAGAGAATGATACTTTACAAAAATGGTTACTTTTTATAAAAACATTTTCAAAAATATTCATTTAAATTATTAACACATTGTAACAAATCGTTTAAAGTTAATGTCCATGATCATACTAGTTTTAGCTTGAAAGTTTAAGTGACATAACATTAAGAAATTAAAATGAGCAGTTACTCACTGCGGGTAACTTGCAAGCAGAAATCTGGCATGAGAACTCATTTCTTGACCAAACAAATTATGCTGGGGCTGCTGGGAATGAAAACAAAAAAACAAAAAAAAAGATTTTACGGACATCAAACCACATTGTTTAGAACTGTGGTTATCAACCTTCCTAATGACGCGACCCTTTAATACAGTTCCTCCTGTTGTGGTGACCCTTAACCATAAAATTATTTTCATTGCTACTTCATAACTATGTGTTTTCCGATGGTCTTAGGCGACACCTGTGTAAAGGTCATTGGACCCCCAAAAGGGTTACGACCCACAGGTTGAGAACCGCTGTCTTTGAGGGAGAATGCACTTTAATACATTTTGACTTGTTTCTTTTTGACAGCTGAAAATTGTTCAAATAAATTTGCACTCAGTGACTTTCTGAATAATGTAATAAATGACTTACAATGATGCTGAGGTAAACATAATATTCTTACCAATGATTTGGTTAATTGGAGGAAATGGGTTTTAAAAGTCAATTCAAATTAAGAGATTTTTATAAAGGTATGTTACAAAGTGGGAAAAAAAATTGTTATTTCCTCACCATAGATGAGTTACGCTGTAGATTTTGAAGTTCCACTAAGGCCTCTCTCATTGGAGGACTTCTCTTTTCTCTTTTTCTAGTTTTAGGACTTTTTAAAGGAGATGTTGGAACCATTTCATCCTGTAATAATTGGAAATAAAAAATAAATAGCTGAGTGTTAAAAAATGTATGGGTTTTTTTTTATGGCAGAAAGAGTGTCTTGTCCCCATAGTTACACAACTAGAATCAATATAAGTAACCATTATTATGGCTGGCAGTTCTCAGGTTGACATCAAAATTTTTGTATCTAATATCTCAAGTTTTGGGCTGCTTCTGAGATACAAACTAAGCATTGTGCATAAATCAATGCAAAAAAAGAATGTGGAGAAGGAAAACGAGGACGGCTGTGTTGAGTTTGATTCCAAGATTTGAGGAAATGTGTGGGGCACAACAACAGGCTCATCCAGCCAACTCATTACAATGTTGGGGCACAACAACAGGCTCATCCAGGCAACTCATTACAATGTTGGGGCACAACAACAGGCTCATCCAGCCAACTCATTACAATGTTGGGGCACAACAACAGGCTCATCCAGCCAACTCATTACAATGTTGGGGCACAACAACAGGCTCATCCAGCCAACTCATGTCTTGAATTTGCTTAACATTTTTTGTGATTGAAAATGCATATTTTATTTTAATTTGAAAAAACGAAAACAAAAACAAAAAAATTCACAGCATGCTTGTTAGATATTGACATGGGCACCTCGGGAAAGCCTGGATCCAGCAAGGGCGTTGAGAATCCAAAACAAAAGTTAGGGAACCCTATATGTAGGCTAGCTTTTACATTTAGTTTTAATTTCTTTTTAGACATTTTCAATGAATGATTTTGTTGAATAATCTCTTGCTACAGTGAGTACTATTTTAATTGATTAACAACCTAATAATAAAGTACCACTTCTTTGGAGTTCATTTATACAACCTTACTGTTCAAACAACATTTTTTACTTGTAAAGACAAACCTTTGTTACCTGTAGAGACACTTTTTACCTTTAAAGAAATTATTTGCATGGACTATTGCAATGCTCTCATGGTGGGTCTTCCAGCTACGCTCCTGGATAAAATTCAGATAGCACAGAATAATGTGGCTCGAATTGTTCTCCGCAAATGCAAGTTCGACTATGCAAAAACACTTCTGAGAGAGCTGCACTGGCTGCCGGTCCGTGCTCGCATATAGTACAAAATCGCAACGTTGTGCTACCGCTGTTTACATGGCCTGGCGCCGTCCTATCTGAAAGAGCTGCTGACGTCTTATGTACCCACTAGACAACTCCGCTCATCCGACAGTGGCAAACTCTTGACACCACGTGTTCGCCTTGAGACTTGCGGAAAGCGCACTTTCGCATTTGCTGGTCCAACAATTTGGAACGCCCTTCCACTCGATCTCAGAAACATCCAGACACTGGAGTCCTTTAAAACCGATTTAAAGACACATTTATTTCGCAAACACCTTCTGGGATGATTGTCTACCATATTTTCCATTTAATGCATATTAGCTGTGTTGCTCAGGGTTGAAATGGGTAGAAAGACTTTGACATTGTATGCTTGTAATTAGTTTTTGTAGTGTTGCGTTTGTTTTAAATGTGGTAAATTATAGATTTGTTTTTTGTTGACTTTGTACCGCGCTTCGAGCCTTTGGGGATGAAGCGTGTTTTTGAAATACACTTTATTATTATTATTATTTTTAACCTTTAAAGTAACATTTTTAACCTGCAAAGACAGCCTTGATTTCCTATAAACATTTATTTACTGTAAAGTAAACATTTATTTACTGTAAAGAAAAAGTTTGTTACCTGCAAGGACAGCATTTCTGCAAGTGACTCTGACTCTTCCTCGTCCCTAGCCTTGGTCCAAGCTTGTTGAACTTTGATAGTAGGTGGCTGACTTAGTTCAGATCTTTTCTGATCCTTCTCCAATCTTAAAGAATTTGATTTAGAGACTGCATGCCCAGCTGAGTTGGAAGGGATGGGAAGGGCTGAGAACTCTGCTGGTGAAATACCATCAATGGCTCCCATCATGGCTAAAACACTTCTGTGCTGGACCTAGTCATAGCAAACAAGGACTTTGAGTTGATTCAAATAAATAACTATTTCATAAGAACACTTTCACAAGGCTGCATTTACTCAACGGCCGCCTTAGGTAAACTTTCGCCCCTTTGCGAAGCAGCCGTTTGCCGCCCCCTTCAGTATTGATAAATTAATTTCCACGCCCTTTTGGTTGGTCCCAACCCCAGTGTTAGTATCCATATAAAGAATGCAACTTTCATTGTGTGAAAACTCATTGTATGAACAGCAAGTGTATGAAAAGTTACAATACTGTTTCTTGACCCTGGACCCGAGGTTCCCACTTCACTATAATAAACAAAGGGAATTTAAATATTTATTGGGCCCCCCAGGCGTCCATTTGGCCACGGCGTGGGCACAAGTCCCACACCCTAAAGCCCGGCGTTGGTTTACTTTACAAATAATGAAATTTTTTTTGCTTAAACTTGATTCCTTTTTAAAAAATTAGCCCAATTAAATTATCATCTTTTTTGCGTCAACAATATTTTATCAGTAGAAATTGTTTTATGACTTTAACAAGTCAGATTATTATTAAAATTTGACCTAAACAATAACACTGCAAATCAAAGTACTTACCTCCATGATTCTGCGCAACTCATCCCTTATAATTCCTTGAAGCTGACCAGCTATACCCCCAACCTGGTCTTGAAGTTTTGGCTGTCTGTCTCCAGCAGAATTTACTTTCCTTGGGGACGTGCCCCTGGACTGCTGGGACTTTTTGCTGGTGCTTCCAGATAAACTCTGAGTCTTTTGATCCTTTGGAAGGGGAGGTGATAAACTTGGACTCCTGGCTTCTGAAAAATTAATAATTAAAACCTAAATGTTGCAGATTCTTTTCAGCCAATAAAAAATGGATATTCTTGATGTTTACATGAATCAAGCATTTTTTTTTTAAAAAGGGCTTTTTAATATTCACTTAATAAATTTTGGAGGTTATTTTTTGTTTTCCTTCTGCTATTAGTGTTTACAAAATTTAAAATTGGGTCAAAGATTTAAAATAGTTTTTGTTTTGTTCTTTCAGACCACAGTTTTATAAAGAAATTGTATCCATAGAAGATGATGAACATTACATCACAAAAATGTGTTATAAAAGGTTAAAAACTCATATTAGACTTTGCTGTCCAAATGTTCTGATGCCAGGACTTGGAAACTGCAGCCCTGGTTTGCAAGTGGCACAATAGTCATCAGGTGGAAAATAAAATGTTGTCGTGAAACAAATATTTAATGAAAAACAGGGTGGGGTTGTTTTTTTTACCATGTAAAATGTTGGGTCTGCCCTGGCCTGTATAAGAAACAGCTAATACATATGTTGGGTCTGCCCTGGCCTGTATAAGAAACAGCTAATACATATGTTGGGTCTGCCCTGGCCTGTATAAGAAACAGCTAATACATATGTTGGCTCTGCCCTGGCCTGTATAAGAAACAGCTAATACATATGTTGGCTCTGCTCTGGCCTGTATAAGAAACAGCTAATACATATGTTGGCTCTGCCCTGGCCTGTATAAGAAACAGCTAATACATATGTTGGCTCTGCTCTGGCATGTATAAGAAACAGCTAATACATATGTTGGCTCTGCCCTGGCCTGTATAAGAAACAGCTAATACATATGTTGGCTCTGCTCTGGCCTGTATAAGAAACAGCTAATACATATGTTGGCTCTGCTCTGGCCTGTATAAGAAACAGCTAATACATAATATGTTGGCTCTGCTCTGGCCTGTATAAGAAACAGCTAATACATATGTTGGCTCTGCCCTGGCCTGTATAAGAAACAGCTAATACATATGTTGGCTCTGCCCTGGCCTGTATAAGAAACAGCTAATACATATGTTGGCTCTGCCCTGGCCTGTATAAGAAACAGCTAATACATATGTTGGGTCTGCCCTGGCCTGTATAAGAAACAGCTAATACATATGTTGGCTCTGCCCTGGCCTGTATAACAAACAGCTAATACATATGTTGGCTCTGCCCTGGCCTGTATAACAAACAGCTAATACATATGTTGGCTCTGATATGGCAGCTCTCCATGGGAAAGATGAAAGAAACCAAACTAAATTCTTACCTAATATCTCAGGTTGTTTTATAGGTGTGCTTGTGTCTTTAGGTTTCAACAGAGAACTCTGAGGAGCTCTCTCAGGAGATGCATCTTTTGGCTGGATAGTTTGTCCAAGCACTGACCTGGGGTCAAGAAAAATAACATCATTTAAACATGGAATTTTTTTCTGATTTTTTTTTCATTTAAGATTTGGACACAGTTTAAGGAAAAAGAAACTAAGGTTTCAATTCTTTGTAAATGTAAACTTATTAAGAGAGCTATTTATAGAATCCTTGTAAGAATTGTTTACCCTCGCAACATGTTGAGTGTTGTTTTCAAGCTATCCCCCATTTCATCTGAAGCCAGTGAGCTGATGTCTATGGAGCTACTCTCATCTTGCCTGTCAACAAATGGAATCTAGTAATTAATCTAATTAAAATTGAAACAGTTCTCATTGCTTACATTTAATGTAGGAATCAATGAAGCAGCAGAGAAGGTTTTTTTTTATTACAGCAGTACCTCCCAATAACGACATAATTAACGACCTCACCGTTAAGTGAAAAATGCCAGCAAAGGAACTGAGGCTTTTTTGTGCCTCCTGAGGGCCTGGAAGCAAAACTACATACTATGTACTAATATATTTTAAGTGTGCAGATAGATGCAGAACGCACAATGACTGTAAACAGATTGATCACATGAATTGTAATACATTGCAACACAATTTGGCAGTAGCGTCTCTTTGTTTGTGCGTTTCCTTCCACACAAAACTGAGTAGTAGTGAGTATCGCGGGTGGAGAATTAAGGGTGCCATTATTGCATAACTGCGTTAAGCGAGTAGCCGTTATTGCGAGGTGCTACTGTACTTACATTTAAGGTAGGAATCAATGAAGCAGCAGAGATGTTTTTTTTACTGCTTACATTAAAATTAGGAATCAATGAAGCAGTAGAGAAGTTTTTTTTTTAAAGAGTTGAAGGTACAAATTTGAAATGTTAAATTTTTATTGAAAATAATTAACCTTATCATTATTCTTGAGAAAGCTAGTATATGGTTGTGTTGAGCTTTTTGTATTTTACTTTGCCTAAGCATAAAAGTAAAAGTGTTGCATTTTTGTGTGCTTGGAATTATCTTTTATTTTTAAATATTAATTTTAGCTATATAAAGTTATTCTCCAATTCACATCATTTGTAGATTTTGTAACATGAACAACACAAAAGGTTTTGTGAGTAAAACTAAAGAAATTTATAGATACTAACCCATCCAATGCCTGAGTGTAGGCATTTATAATCTCATCATTCTCCAAAGTGGACTGCCGAGACAGTGGTGCTGATTTGTTTTCAAGATTCCCACTCTTTTCATCTGGAGACTCAAATCTTTCAACAACAAAAAAACCAGATTGAATGTATAGTGATGTAAAGTAATTGTGAATTCAAATGAAAATTACATTTACCTGAAGTTTATCTTGGTTATTTGTAGAGAGGTAATAATAGATAGAGATATAAATATATAGAGAAATAAAATTTTAAAAAAAATTAAAATAATTATAAGATTTAAAAAAATGGTTCAAGATTTGAAATTAAAATTAAGCACAAATAACATTGAAAGAAATATCCAATACCTTGCTTTTGATGACTGTTGACTCATAGCTTGAGGTTGATATGATTTTGATGACTGCTGAGCAGCTGCATGTGTTTGATAAGCTTTCTTCATTTCTGGTTCAGATGAGAAATTTGATTGCCTGTGAGGAAGGATCAAATTATCAATTATTTATCAAATTATTGACACATATGTTCATTTCTGATGATAAATGCTGTAGCCAAAGTCTTTATTGTACTATTAAGGAATCCTGAGTACCATGATTATTACAATCATACTGCTTAAAGACAAAAAGCCGTGTACTCCTTATAATATATCAACAAGCTTCGTTGCAACAAGAGACTGGATTCAAAGCAGTGGAATTCTCAACGTATCTTTGAGCAGACGCAATTAAATAGTAATATTACTTAACTGAAATATCTTCAAATGTTTTGCTCTAAAGATCATTTCTTGCCTGCATAGACAGCAATGGCATCTTGAGTTAAACTAATTTTTTTAATTTGGATTAGTATCAAATACTATTTTGTACTGGCTAAATGAAAATACTCTTTAACACCTAAAGTATTAACAATTATTCTCTCAAAATGCAATAAAGTGATTTGAAATTATAACTTAAGTATCAGGAGACACTAAGTAGCCAAGATACCTGTTAGGTGGGCTCAAAGAATTTGTTCTGTGTGGACTTTTGCTTAGTCGCCGAGATCGTCTCCCCTTATTCACTACAGGATCCATCTTGACCTCGTCTTCTGCTGTCTTACTATACTTGTTTTCTAGGAGCCAAAGGGAGAGAATGATCAGCTGAGCTGGTATTCGAATCCTCATTTTGGCCTGAAAAAAATGTGTAAAAAAAAAAAATTATTCATATTTTTATGGAATATTTTATTTAATACGGCAGTTTCTCATGAAATTAAACTTTAAAATCCTCAAGATAACTGTACATATATTTAAAAATGATAATGAGCACAACAAACATGGATTACTCCTCAAAACTGCACACTATTTTTATGCACCTTAAGTAAATCTTGAAAGCCTAGTTAATTTAAATAAAAAGTACATAGAAGAGAGACATGCTTAGAAAGTACTAGAAAGCTTGTTTGCCATTAAAAAATTTCCCACAAAATTTATTTTTTGTCCTATGTCCTACTTGGATATCCAGAATCTCCTCCTTGTCTGGGATGCCTAAAGCATGGGACTTGTTGCTCCAGACCTCCAACCATTCCACTAACTGATGGAGTACTTTGTACTTCTTGCCGAAATTCACGGTCAATGACCAGGATGTCCTTTCCTGTTCTCTGGCATGGCTATTCCTACGTACGTCCTCAACCGAATGGCCAAAGCGTGAGGCCAGGCTGGACAGGTTCTGTCTGCTCCCTGCAGCGTGATCATGTGAGACCTGGGAGCCAACAAAATAATTCATATCCAAGTCATCAAGGCTTGGTTCGCTCTCAAATCTGAAATTGTAAAAATTATAAACTGAATATATATAACCTGGCAATGCATATTTAGCATTCTTCCTAATTTCAAAAGTAAATTAATGTTTTAAAAAAAAATAATTTCTGTAACTTCTATTTGAAAAGCTTATACAAGTAACTTATTGAAAATCAGATATTGCAAGTGATACTTTGTTTTGTAAACTATGTCACATATAAGAACCATATTTTCTACCAACCTCCTTACAGCTGCATGGCTTTTAACCACTGGGGCATCTATCATGCTCTTTCCTCTAAACAAGCCCACAGGTCTGGTCACGTTAACCTTTTTATGTTTCATTTCCCCTGAGCTGCTGAAAACCTCTTTAGACGTTGTTCGACCAGGAACTGACCTCTCCTTGCTCTTGGGCCGTCCAGACAATCTCTCCTCACTTGCAGCTCTGGCTAGAGTCTGGGAGGCACCAGAAAAAATGACCAGACTTTGGTTCTTCTTTTGGGCAGAGTATCCAGCTCTCTGAACAAAGAATGTTATTTCATGGTCCACGATGTCTTTGGCAAACACCTGCAGCATTGGCAAGCTGTAGATCTTGTCCATGCCTTCCATCATGTCAAAAACCTTGCTAAAGCTAACAGCAACAAAGGTGTCCAAAAACTCAATGTAAGATTTCTTTGTTTCAAAGGGGAGGGAGCCAATGTTGAGTTTGTTTTTCTTTGGCTTGGCATGGGATTCGGTGAAAACAAATTCTTCAAAAGAACCAAAACACTGGCTTTTCTTTTTTATTACCTTATCCATAACCTGCAATTAGAGGAAGAATATTCTGAGATTAGTTTAGAGACGGATATTGTAATTCATAATTTTAGAAAACAAAAATTACAAATTGTACTTGTATATTTTTTAGAAAGAAAATTTATTTTTTGTTTTTTTTAGCTAATTTAATTTCTTCTTAAAATATAGTTTTAAATAAATTAACAAGCAACTATTAAATAACACTGGAATCACACAGTAAGGCACAAATTAAAATGTACAATAAAGCTATTATGCCTGCATGTGAATATAACAGACTTAATGCAGTAGTTGTGGAAATAGACAGTCACATAAATCAGACATTACTAACCATACACTGTTTGTGGAAATAGACACTTAAACTCATTCCCCTGGGGCTAGCAGCCAAAAATGTCACAGACTTTCTGCCTTCCACATCCATGTTTAGATTATCACCAACTGACCTGCCATCCGCAGCCTGTCGCAAGATGATTCCCTGCATTGGAAATATTTCATCCTGGCTACAAAGTCTCTTCCAACAAAAATTTTAGTTAAATGATTAAAAAAATTTTAACAGATTAGTAGACATAATCATTTATTCCCTTGCACTCTGTGCCTTCAGATATGTTTACCATTTGATTATGTTTGTATTCAATCCTACACAGGTTATTTTGTTAGCATGTCAACAAAAATGAAGTACAACACAAAGGTGGCCGAGCGGTCTAAACTGAGTCAATCCCTAACAAGTGGACTGGAGCTCAATCCCCAGAAAATGCCAAGACAAGCAAAAAACATCACCAGCTCCCCCAGGGTGGATGTTAACCAGCTCATTTAATAGAAGGCAAACTCTGAAATCCAACCCGGTGATGGAGTCCTGTAAGTGTTGTGACACTGCCACAATGAATATTCCGACAACTCCTGTGACGTGAAACGCAGAAAAAGCGCATCAAGACACACAAGACACACTGCTGGTCATCTACTGCATCCTGGTCCATTTCCAGTCTTGACTAAGTCTTGCCATTGGATCAAATAGGCACGGGCAAGTGAGTGAGGCTGACGCATTAAGCAGCTGTTCCTCACTTTAAACAAAGACAGCTCAAGTCAAGGCAACTGCTCAAGTCTAAAAATTGCCCTGGTTCGTGGACCAAGGACAAACAACATGCAAACCACCACATACAACATAACAAACAATATAAAACAACAACAGACAACATGCAAACAACCAGATACAATATAACAAACAACATACAAACAACAACATACAGCATATAACAAACAACATACAAACAACAACATACAATATAACAAACAACATACAAACAACAACATACAATATAACAAACAACATACAAACAACAACATACAATATAACAAACAACATACAAACAACAACATACAATATAACAAACAACATACAAACAACAACATACAGCATCAGGCAGAAACCAAGAATTTTTAATTATTTCAGAATACAATAAATCTGGGTTTAACTCAAACCATCCAACATTATTTTATATTCTTAACACCCAGAAATCCTGTCCAAAATTGTCAAGTGGACAAGGAATTCATCTTTTGCCATTAGAACCATGGACCAATTTCCATTGGGTTTTCTTATTGTAATCATTGCATGAGATCATTTGGCTTATTCCCACCATCTCTTTCTAACAATTTCAAGCATTAATTCAATTTGACCAACCTGCCAGGATTTGAGCATACGATCAAGTCTCTCTTGGACTTCTGGGTGGAGGTTTTCAAGGTCATACATGTGCTCAGCTAAAATATTGGCGGTATCTTCAGTGGCTGGTAGATCCAAGAGCAAGGACAACACCACCTAGGGTCCATGGAGGGACAACAAGAGTATAATCAAACAAGGCACAGCTCAAAGTTTGTGTTAGTGGTAATAAGGTCAGCTCAAAGTTTGTGTTAGTGGTAATAAGGTCAGCTCAAAGCTTGTGTTAGTGGTAATATGGTTAGGCATTGTTTTCATTTAATTGTGTGGAAGAATAAATCATTAAATTTGGATTCTAGAGTAGAATTAGAATTTATGTTCATTCAGCCCCCCAGGGTCAGTCAGAGAGTTTAATTAAAGAAACAGCTACCAGGGTCAGTTAGATAGTTTAGAAACAAAGCCCCCAGGGTCAATCAGAGAGTTTAATTAAAGAAACAGCCCCTAGGGTCCGTTAGATAGTTTAGAGACACAGCCCCCAGGGTGAGTCAGAGAGTTGAGAGACAGAGAGAATAGTTGGTCAAATTGGTACCGTAAGAAATTAAAATTGACTCATTATTTTGTTATCTTGTAAGATAAAATAAAAACATTAAAATGTGCAGATGATTCCCATAAAATTTTGAAATAAAAAATTAAATAAAACTTGTAATTGATTCTAGTGACAATAACAGAGGTGAACCATAAGTATCATTTGAAAAAATGCCAAAAAAATCTTTATGTTGTAAAAAAAGCTAAGGGATCACCAATCACGGTTCTGCCCACTGGGATGAAATCCTCTAGGGAAGCAGACGTCTCAATAAGGATTTTAAGATCATAAACGGTTAATCTCACCTTGTAGATACTGGCCTCATCTGGTAGATAGTGGCTGAACGCCACCATGTGAACTGCCCACTGGAGGGTTGAGAAACATTCCCTAAGCCACTGTTCATTGTTCTCAACATCAAGACCCTGGAAACAGTTGCATAGTTTAATAGTAGCTTTAGCAGATATGGTCAATATCCTTAAATCTTAGGATCCTATTGGACATTACGTCATAACTTTCTAGAGTCAAATCTATTTATTCCATCATGCTAATGTTCTGCAGAGGAAAAATAATATAACTTTAAGTGAGTGTGTATTTTAAGATCAAGGACAACCATGGGTATTCACTAGTCATTTTTGAGCCCCGAATATTTATGTTTTATTCTGCACGGTGTGTCTTGAGTGTTAGGGTAGTTAATGGGGCGTGTGACTTATTGTAACATTTTTTATGGTAATTGTGACTTTGTTTCTATAGTCTGTCTTTGGTGTACTGCATTTTTGTTGAGCATTCCATGAAAAAGGACTTGTGTTTAATCCAGTGTGATTAAGACTTATGAACGTGTCAAAGAATTTTATGAAAGAAACCAATCATACATACATACGGATCATGACAACAGGGATGTATGTAATCATCAGCCATCACTATCCTATCAACTATTTTAACTTAGGATGCCTAAATCTAGAGTAGGTTTTAAGCCCTTATATTCTAAAGTTTTAAATTCTTAAAAAGGAAATAGAAGAACAAGATTTGTCGAAGCTTGCAACTTCTGACAATAACATTAAAAGCGACCACTCAAGTTTTTTAACTAGTTTTTATTTCTTGTTGTTTGTCATGTCTGCCGAGGAAGGCTCTTAGCCGAAATGTTCTTTTATCATCCTGTCTTTCTATTTCAGGCTTCCACATACCTCGTTCTTCTATTTGCTTCACACAGCTTGAAAGCAGGCCTTCCTTTATTATCATTTATTCTCCTTTAATTTCTCAACTTCTCTTACTCTTATGCGTCAACATCCAAAATACTGTAACTCACATTCTATGTTTGGTTTACAAAGCAGATTACATCGAGTCTAACTTTTGAGTTAAATCTTTGCTGCCATGTGAAGACTGGTGAGACACAAACACTTTAACCTACTAAAAGGATTTATCGCAGTCCTACCCTCTTAGAATTGTCATGGAAAGATTCTAATGTCAATATAATGTGGACATTTTTAACAATTCTAAAGCTCAATCTTTTCCCCTCAAGATGGACGACACTGAGTGTTCTTGTTCTATTTTCCTAAAATGTACTCACAAGGCCAAGGTATCTTTCTCTTGACCGTATGCCCATTGAGAGCTTGTCCCTAGCATGAAGCAGCCACACCAGTGAACACAGGTCCCTGAAGCTTGACAGTACAGATTTGACTGAGCGGTCCTCAAACATGTTATGAAACTCTGACTCTCTGTCCAAGAACTGATAAAGTACATCCGGTAGGTTGGCACAAGGTCCCTCTGTGTTGGCCTGAGGATAAACCATTACAAATATTAACATTGGAAAATAAATGAAACTCTTGATTATATTTCAAAGGTGTAGAGATTTTAACAAATAATGCCCATTTCAAAAATTTGCAATAAGTTGCACGACGGCAGAAGAAATTCATTGGTTTAGCAGTCTGGTCTAGTTTGAGAGAGCTCATTGTGTGTTTGAGTAACACCTAGGATAGAGAACGACCGAAAGTGATTTTCTGATTTCGGCCAAAGCCGAAAATAGGCCGAAAGTTTAAAATGACTTTCGGATGAAACGGAAGCAGAAACCGAAAATGAATTTTTAGATATTTTGAAATTTGTTCCTGCATACATTTTGCATACATTGAAAATGATGGGGGAAAGTGTAAATATTTATATTCTTTTCATAAAAAAAGAGATAATCGTGAATATTGATAAATAAACATCTAATATTAGGGTCTGAAAATCGTGGCCCGCAAGCCATTTGTGATCCGCAAGACGATATTTTGCGGCCCGCTACATGATAGAAAAGTTTAGTGTTAATGCGCTGGCGCATTTCCCCCATTCTCATATCTATAACTTGACTCTCCGCGACGGTTTCAGTCAAATCCCACCGACTAGTACAATTCTGACTTTTTAAAAATGTTTCTATATATTTTTGTATGATGATTATAATGGTAAGAACCGTTTTAAACTCGGAGTAAAAGTTTTTATTTTATAGCTTTTTATGAGACAGACATGGCAAAGAGTGCGGCTTTGAGAAAATTTTTTAAAAGTGAGTTGGCGGGTAATGCACAACCATAATTGTGTAAATCGTAGCAATTTGATACATTATCAAAGGATCCATATTAAAATTGCCACTAGTGTTTACGAGTGAGGTAAATTCCGAGCCTGTCAGCTTGGTCACTTTCTAAATCTTCTTCTTATACCTTTTTAACCAGTCTGGGTCTCTACATTTTTTAGACTTCAAAACACAGACAGCCACTTTTCAGCTTTTTGCTGACCCTTTCTCCTTTAATGTGCAAGATGCCCCGCGCGGGGAGCCGAATGGAAAAACAAAGCATGGACATTTTATTGCATTGCCCTCCACCTTTCCTGAAATTTTTAGGTTGTTCAAGCGGAACATATGACTTTTCGGGAGTACCTATCTGTGTGAATAGCTCTTTTCCACTATGCACTTTAACAAGTCAAAGTTTAGGGCCAAACTTACTGATGAGGATCTTCAAGCTATACTGAGAGTTTGTTGTTAAAGATTGTTTATTTTGTTCTTAAAAATCGCTTAGTTTGTTGTTAAAGATCGTTCAGTTTTTTCTTAATGATAGCATTATTTGTTCTAAAAGATAGGTTAGTTTGTTAATAAAGATCGCTTAGTGTGTTGTTAAAGATCGCTTAGTTTGTTCTTAAAGATCGCTTAGTTTGTTCTTAAAGATCGCTTAGTTTGTTCTTAAAGATTGCTTAGTTTTTTTTTAAAGATCTTTTAGTTTGGTCTTAATGATCATTTAGTTTTGTAAAAAAAGATTGCTACGTTTTTTCTTAAAGATCGCTTAGTTTGTGTTATTAAAAGATCATTTAGTTTGATCATAAAGATCACTTAGTTTGTTCTTAAAGATCATTGATTTTGTTCTTAAATATGGCTTAGTTGTTCTTAAAGATCATTGAGTTTGTTCTTAAAGATCATTTAGTTTGTTTTTATAGATCTTTTAGTTTGTTATTAAAAATCGTTTAGTTTGTTCTTAAAGATCGCTTATTTTGTTGTTGAAAATCACTTAGTTTTTTCATAAAGATCGTTTAGTTTTTTTCTTAAATGTCGCTTAGTTTGTGGTTAAATATCATTTAGTTTATTTCAAAGATTGCTTAATTTGTTCTTAAAGATCGCTTTATTTGTTTTTAAAGATCGTTTAGTTTGTTCTTAAAGATCACTTAATTTGTTCTTAAATGTCGCTTGGTTTGTTCTAAAATGTCACTTAGTTTGTTGTTAAATATCACTTTCGCTGATAACCGAAAACCTGAGTCACTTTCGGCCGGATGGCCGAAAGTCTAAGTCAATTTTGGCCAAAACCGAAAAAAAACAAAAACGAAAGTTAACTTCTCTCTTTCGGCCGAGACCGAAATTAAGCCGAAAGTTAACTTTTCACTTTCGGCCGAAACAGAAACTTGGCCGAAAGTGATAAAATTGCCACTTTCGGTGCCGAAACCGAAGCTGAAATTTGGTCGGTCTCTAACTTAGGATTTGAGTGACACTTAGGTTGTTGTGAGTATGTATAAATAAGTTAAAGATGTAACACAAAGGTTAGTGAAATATCTTTGGGGGGGGGGGGGGGAGTTAAGCATGGAGAACAGAAATGATTGTTCTTAAAAATTGAATGGAGAAAAAATGTTCTGCCAAGTTTATGTCTGAATGCTAATCAAAGCTAACAATATTATGCTGAAGTTAAATATACTATTAACATTGTGGCACAAAACACTGCACAATCCCAAAATGCTGCAATATACCAGGAAAAAACATTACAATTACATGAAAAAAAAGAAAAAATACTTTTAAAAAACATGCTTGAAAATCAAATTAATGCCATGAAAAAATGAAGTATGCAGCTACCACTAAACTTACCTTAAATTGAGATGATTTTTTATTAGCCTCCTCCAATTCCTGCACATACCAGCTGACTGCAGGTATAGACATGTGGGTGGCATTCATAACGCACAGTGCCAGCTGGATGATGGATGAAGCCTTTTCTCGCAGCCTCATTTCATCTTCAGTTTCCAGTGAAACACGCAGCTGCAAATGAACAATACAGCCTAACAATTCAATAATGTCAGCAGTACAGCAGTACATAAATGTTTACATGTATCAATGCAATAACTTCTGTTAGTGAGATTTGTTAATTGAGACTTAATTCACACAATTTTATTATTGGCTTAATTTGGTGATGTATATTTATTGTAATTTTGAGTATTGTCTAGACTGTCTTTGGGGTATGTCCACATTTGTTGACAAAGGTTTACTGAAACTTGTAGAGGATGGCTGTGCATTATTTCTCCATCTTAAAGCGAGTTGTGTTATACATCTGTTTGATCAAATGTACAGCCTAATAGATATGTTTCTGGATTAAGGTTTACATTGTTAATGGAAAAGGACTTGTGCACGATATGGTGTGACTACGATGATGTATGAATGTGTTAAAGAATATGATGAAAGAAAACCATCAAATACGGATATGTGACAATGATAATCGAATTGTAATGCTTGTTTTTTATTGATATAATTTTTAGTCCACCTAATTTTTTTTTAATGCCTTCATAAAGAGCAGATAGACACATTTTAAAGCAGATAGACATTTAGACACATTGTAAAGCAGATAGACACACTGTATTAGACACATTGTAAAGCAGATAGACACGTAGAAACATTGTAAAGCAGATAGACACCATTTATTAGACAGTGTTGGCAGGTTATTCTATTAACCATCTTTGAAATATACCTGCAAATGACATTTTTTTTAAACTGCTGCACCTGATAAAGTTATATTTACAGCTCATAACTTCAAATTAGATTTGATTCTAAATATAAACATTTATTGACTTACCTTTTCTGTCCTTGCCGGCTGCGGGCAATAAAGTGGGGGGGCAGGCAGGTAAAAATCTTTGGTGACCAATGGAGTGAACTGCCTGGCCACGGCCTTGAGCTTGCCGACCAGCTCCCCGAGAAGCCATGAGCCAACCTCTGTGTAACCCATCACCCCTGCCAGTGCAATATCTTCCAGGATCTTTGTCAGGTGGGTCAGGTCAGAGTTGCCACTGGTGACCTCTAGATCTGCGGCGCCAAGAGGAGACAACACTTTCAATTGAAACAGCAACACTGACACAGATTCAGTATCATCTCAATTAGGGTAAGTGCCATATTCAATGGGGGGAAAAGTAGATAATAAATATTATAGTCCCAGAATAAATTTGCACCCCCCCCCCTCAAGATCTGTGACATCTTTTATGGATGGCCCCCATAATCAGAGAATCACTCACCCTCTTTTACCAATCTTTCGAGCCTCCTCTTCATGATAGCATCAGGATTGAGCCATTCTGGCAGGATGAGAGGTTTCTTGGCACTTGAAATAGAAGAAGAAATGTTTCTTTTAATCTATTTCACATAGGAGAATGGTCAATGGATTAGGAGTGCTCATAATTTTCTGCCCACTTTAAACAGAGCTGAATAAGTGTTGTGCCAATCATACTTAGGGACTAAACAGTTACACTGACAAAGTTATCAATTAACTGATTGTAAGAGTAAACCATAAACCGTGACCTTCACTAGAGCAAACAGTAACCTTCACTAGCTCATTAGCCTTATGGTAAGACAGTCTTTGCCCTGTAAGACCAAACAGTAACCTTCACTAGCTCATTGGCCTTATGGTGAGACAGTTTTCACTCTGTAAGACCAAACCATAACCTTCACTAGCCTTCATAAAGGTCTACCCACACAAAAAAAGTTTTTTTTTAAAATTTAATTTTATTGTAGAAATGACATTAGTTAAAAAATATATTTCTTATCTATATTTTGCTTGTAGTGTGGCTGCTTCCTTTTCACGACCAGCCCTCCCCTACTCAACATGTATTATATTAAAAGTACTGAGTGGAAGAAAAAAAAGCTGTCAAGCACCGAGCGTCATACGTGACGGTTGAACTCGGTTAAAAAGCTTGAATTGTTTCGGAGGCTATTATTATATTAATCAATAAAGAGCCATGGGTATGGTGTAGGACTTTCTGTACGACTGTCTGTAGGACACTGCCTTTAAGCCTATTGTTTAAAGGCTGGACGTTAAGGTGTAGGACTGTCAGTATGCCTCTTATTTAAAGGCCAGCAGGTAGGGTGTAGGACTGTCTGTTGGCCTATTGTTTAAAGGCCAGCAGGTAGGGTCTGTGTCTATTGTTTAAAGGAGACAAGTAGGGTGTAGGACGGTCTCTAGGACTATTGATTAAAGCCTGACATAGATTATAGAAAATGAGAAGTTAACTCTTTCTTTTGTAACGCTTGGACCCAGCAGGTATTTTCTCTAAATATCCGACCCGGTTAAGCCTTAGTTCATTTTATTTTCTATATGACATTAGTTTTAAAATATATCTAGTTTATTTTATTATTTTTGAAGCAAAAATTTAAGAATCCAATAATAAACTAAAACATCAAACTTCAGCCCATTGGCTAGCTGTAAAACTCATTGAAAGCTGATTCATGTTTTACAGCCCAAAGAAGATGCACAGTGAGGGCATCTGTTCATGATTTGATTGGTTGTGTGCCAAACAGCTTAAGTTCTATTATAAACAGTGTGAGACTATTTAGTAACAGTGTGTATAATTTAAAGCTCAAGAGCACCTGCCACCAATATAACCAGCAGTCTTCCTTACCTGGCATACAGTGGCACTGCCAGACGCTTGTGTAGTGTGTGAGAAACAGACAGCTGATAGGCTGACTTCCAATCTCCCATGCGGTCAGCAAACCAGGTAGCCTCACAGAGAAGTCCACTAAGGAGCAGGTATTCTAGTGTGCGTTCAACTGTCCACACAGAGCCCAATTTTTGGTGCCTTATGATGGTTGCTATGTCTTCATGATATTTAGGGATGATTCGGCTGTCTATTTGAAAATGAATGTTTTGCAGGCAAATTGAAATGAACTTATTTAATTTTAATTAATAATTGATAGCAGAAATATGCTCTAGAAAAACTTAATTTTTTTTTTACACATTATTTAGTTGTATTTTAATTTAAATAGTTTTAGGAGTCGTTCATGAATTACATCATGGTGGGGGGGGGGGGGGGGGGGGATTTGTGAGAGGGGGACGGGGGGCTGAAAAGTTCTTTTTTTTTCATGTGACGTAATTTACGAACGAGCTCTTTTTTCTTTTAGTGGGAAATAAATTCTTAACTGAAAGGGATACTCTAATTTTTAAAAAAACACAAAATAATGATATCAAACTTACTGGCTATGGAGGTCTCAAAATGAACAGCAGGAAGAGGTGTTGGATTGTGGGGTGGGAAGATGAAGACCATTTGGTTAGTAAAGTAGGCAGCCATAAATCTCCCCATGGATTGAACTACTTGCCTGATGGCCCTGTCGCGTATGCACGGCACCATATCAGGCTCATCAAGTGCCTAAATAAATACAGAGATAAATTATTAATTATTTTTGTAATTAGTAAACTAATTATTCTTAGTAAAGTTTTTGATTATAATGTGAAAAAGAAAAATATTTGAACAAAACTTTTTCTTAAAACACAAACTTGACCCGGGCTGTGTTCTGCCAGATACTGAAACTGGAAAGTTGGTGCTGTAAAAGTTGTTGCCTCTTTAATGTGTAAATAATTTAAATCTATGCATAATGCCTCAAAAGTAAAAGATTCTGGGGAATTCTGGCAAGTCAGTGAATATAAAATAAATTTTTCAGAACAAATATTAATACTGCATTAGTTACCAGGGTCTTGAGTGTAGTGGTTACAAAGATCATAAGGGATGGTTGAAGATTATGGCTTGAAACTTTTTTATTTGGGTCAAATTCTTCCACTTCACAAGAATTGGCTTTCGCAATCAGAGTGTCCACAAAAGAAACTGCGGTGGTTAGGTCATTACGTAGGATGTAGGTGTACAGCAAGGAATGAAACAGGCGCGCTGCATTTTTTACATTGCCCACCTCTGAAATTGTCAAATGTAATCAGTTTAAGAAATGCATTTAACCAAATGATCTTAACTTGCTTTATTTTATCTTTTTTTTTTTTAACTTTCCAGATTTATTCTAAAACCATTTATGAATTTTACTTATGAAATATGTAATAAATGTGCTGGCAAAAGTGTATTTGATTGACACTGTTTTAATCATTTAATGACATATGCTTAGTTCAATATCAGTTGACCTTGAAATTTCTTGAGCTGTTTTTGCCAAGCATTCATAGCCAATGTGTGTTTCCCATCAAGACTAAATCTCTCACCTGTAAATGGTGTGAACATTTTCATACACATTTTTAAAAAAATAATTGTGTCTAGACAGAATGTTAAATTTTGATATGACCTTATTATAAATCTATTTTAACTATTTCTCGCTTAGTGGATGGTATGAAATATGCAATATTTTTATTAATAGCATAAGACTTATTACATGTGAAATGCATTGTGTTTCTTACATACCACTATTTATAAGCGGGGCTTGAATAGGAACAACATCAACATCAAGTTCTATCAAACACTGTTGTATGGCACTCTGCAGAGTCTGGGCCTGTCTCATGTCATGGGCGCTCTCCTCATTCCTTGACAGGAACTGTAAGACTGCTTTATGGAGGAGCTTCCACGTTGACGTTAGTCTGGAAAAGAAAAAAACAATCTTTAGACTGAATCAAAGCTTATCTGATAGATATTCATAATAATTTTTTAAAACTCTTTAAAATTTTCTAATATATTTTAAATTTTCTATGAAATTTAGTTAAAATTTGTAACGTTTTAGATTCAATTAAATTTAATAAGATATGCAAAAGGCAACATGAATTTAATTTCTTTCGATTAATACATTTTTTTAAAAATGTGAATGAGAATAAATATGCTTACCGTTTAGCCATCTGCACATCTGTTTGAGCTGATTCAACACTGCCATGTTTGAGGTCACCCTCCTCATCAGCTAGTCTGAGACTGGGGCTAAAGCCTTTTGACGTGAGTTTTCTAGGGAGGGAGATGTAATTCTGCACCATGGTCTTCTCTGTAAACTTGAGCAACGTGAAGCAACCTGTTAGAGTTTTCAGCCTAGGATCGGAGTCACAGAGTCCAACACTTGACAAAATAACAATCAACGTCTTATGGGCCAGCTGCAGAACAGACGCAAGAAGGTGGCGCTGTTGGCAGTCAAACTGCAGGAGATCCAACAGCTGCTTGTACATGGATATTACCTGGGAGTTAAAAATTATTGAACCAACCTAAATATTCCTTGTAAATTTTAAAAAATTTTAAATTATGTAATATTATTTAGTTTTGGAATGATTTGAAAACACTTGAAAGCAAATATCAAATTACTGACAATGCTTTTTAAAGCAATTGTTAGTGACCTGTTAAGTTATTTAAAAACAATGAGAGAATTTCCTCATTGTAGAATGCTTGAGATATGCTGCTACATTTACGGGTTAAAATCAGGGTATTTTAACATGTTTTCAGGATGAACATTTGCACAGACTCCTCCCTCTTAAACCACAACTTTGTGGGCTATGCATTGCTTCAGTGGGGAACAGGAGGTCGAAAAGAGTATTGGTGGAGGTTTTACATGTAAATACTTTTTTATTCCGACTCCAAAATCAATCTACTAATAGAAAAGTAGATTTATCACAAATAAAACTTGTAAAAGGTTTTTGGTCAGGAGAATGATCAGTGGGAATGGTCAGTTTTTATATTCAGTGGGACATTACGATTTACGTAGACACATTTTACTCCAACATCAAGATGTATGTTGTAAACTTGGGAGCTTTTGAATTTATTATTTGAATAAATTTTTTACAATCATGATAGCAAGCTTTGAAAAAATTGTGCAAGACAGGGGAAGACAATCTGACCATATTTCCTTTAGTAAGTGGGAGGTGGATATGCCTTTCACATCAGGCGACTGAAAAATGTCTGAGAAACACTGATTAAGACCACCTATTGGAAATCATTATTTCATTCAGTAATCATTTATCATTTCAGAAACAGGGTTTCTTTAAAATTGTTGAATGATTTAAGATGTATATACTTTCAACAATTACACAGATTAAACAAGTGTGTGGATGAATGATGCATTGAGTTTAGTCACCTTGAAAAGACTTTGAGTTGTGACGGTTGATGGTGTCACCAGGTGATCACCTGCTCCTTCCAGCAGATCTTTTATTTGGGGGCAGTCAAGTACCAGAGAGAAAAGCTTGACGATGTTATGGACTGTATGGGAGACAATTTTGTCTAAATTCGGTGACCACAGCTCAGAGGTTGAGGCTGCAAGTTTCCAGACATTAAACAGGTTCATCTTAGCCAGCTGCAATGCTTTCATGGTGGAATTTGGCTCATTCAGAAAAGAGCCCTCAGTCATCAAAAGCACCTCTGGTTCACCAAAGACTATTTTCCCAGAGCTCATGTTGTGGATTGCTCCTGCTTGCTGAGCACTGGCTTGATCTACACCAAGAGCACAGCTGACCTCACTGTCTAGTGTTTCATTCATGCTTTGGCTTGCTTCCTCAAAAGAATAATTCTTGGGGACTTTACTAGGCCTAATTTGCTTAACTCCTCTAGGGGTCTGCTTTACACTCTCTAGCTCCCCAGCTGGGAGGTTGTATGCATTAGCCAGGGTGAGATCAAGGCGAACAGTCTCCGCTATTTGCCTAAGGTGGGATGAGGACTCGAGGACCAGGTCACGCATGAAAATCATTGGACTCAGCTCACTCGGCAGCTGAGCTATTGTGACTATGTAGCCATCAGAGTAGAGTAAGATTGGTAGAGTTGGGTGAGTGGAAACTGAGAACTTTTGTTGTAATGGGTCTCTTTCTGAATTATAAGAGAATTGATGGTCATCCTCTCTCATCCTTTCTGACCTATAAATAGTTTGTAGAAAAGGTTTAAAAACAGCCTGAATTTTAAAAAATCATTTTAACAAGTATATATTATTTTATTGTGTTAAAATTTCTTTAAGATTTGAATTCACCTTTATTTGAAATTTAATATTTCAATCAAAATTAATCTTCTAGCATGACTGAATTAAATAACAAAATTTAATTGAATAGGTAAATGTTTTAAGTAGCGCTTACTGGACTGAAATCAGAGGTGTGAATGGTAGAAAATAAGCAGGTCCCATTTCAACAGAGCAACCCTTTGAGAAGAGGACCAGAGGTTCACCAAGACGAGACAGCAGGCCAGCAGATCCATTACGCAGAATTATTGCTAAGAACAAGTTGTCGCTTGTCCAGCTCATGTCTGCAATCCAGAATTGTCTGCCAAAAAAAAGCAATTCACTGTGACAAGCATGTGTGCCAGCATCCATACAGACTTACTTCACAATTAAAATACAACCCAAAATTTAAGAAGACAAAATCTGTACTTTTAATTTTGGAAACATTCACTATTATGAAAAAGCTTTGTTTTTATTTATTTATAATTGTGATCAATAAAATATAGTGTTTTTTTTATTTCCATTAACAAGTTAACTAACAAATTTTATCTGATGGAAACAAACCGCTTCCTTTTCAGGAAATTTAAAATGGTAACTGAAGGCTACTATTATATCATAGAGTCTATTAATCTGACAGTAACTAAAGTCATTTTTGTTAAATATTTTACCAAGTATAACAATTAAGGATTCCAACATCATTAAACTTTTTACCTTCCTCTCTTGACTGCTGGGTCCTTCAAACCACATCCTCTCAAGTCTGAAACAAGCAAAGTGTCTGTGAATGGAGAAACAAATATAACACTGGTCTGAGCAGGAGACTTCTGATTAACACCTATTGCCAAAAGTTGCCCATCATGAGTGTATTGACACACATAAGCTCCACGCATAGCCATTGGTTCACAGCCCTGTTGGATAGTTGTAAGTGGAATATTCAATGTGTTCCATATTGGCATTGGGGTTATGTCTTCATTGGCTGAGCTGGTGAAGAAAATGATGTGATTAGTTTTGTTTTTTGAAATGGTAGTCTTGTGTAAAAGACTTCTTGTGATGCAGGCTTCTTTTTAAAAAATACAAATAATACCCTTTTTATTAACTTAAAAATGTGTATGATATATTAGTTCTAAATAAGTTTTTTCCTGACAAGCCCTGTTTGGTTGATAAGATTGATTCAATAAAAAAGTTTTTGCTTCAAATAAATATAGGAGTAATATATTAAAATGTGTAAAATAGTTATTACACTATTGTAAAATGGTATCTTACTAATGGGATTTTCCTTACAAACACTATGTTTTAAAGACAGAGACAGTTGTATCTATGTTTATTACTTTAAAAAAAAGGATGGGTTTAATCAATATATCACAATGTTATGCCAGGAAGGTAACAGACAAGAAAACTTACTCAGGTATTATATCAGGATTGAACCGAATTAGAAGGGATGAAACACTTAAATGTTTCTTATGGTTGTGGACTATGCTCAACTGAAAGCAGTTTCCAGATGTCTGATAAAAATAATTTCAACAAAAAAAATTACAACCAGCAAAGAAGCATCTGTTCCCAAAATTAGACCCCAAAAAATCAGGTTATGTCTAATTTAAGATATGTACCAATAATTTGTATCAATCATTTTTCATGTTACTGTAAAAATGTTAAAAGTATATATATATTATGGTAATAAAAAACATAATTTAATTTAGAATTGAGAAACCCATGATAATAATTGAAAATAAGACTTTGATAAACTAAAATTAAAAATCATGTACTAAATAGAGGGGTTTTATTACTGTTTAGAATGTGTCATAATCTTGTTTTTTCTAAGGCATGATTAATATTTTAAAAAACAGATTAATAATACTTTTGACCAATCAATAAAAATAGTTTTGAAAAAAGATTTAATTTTTTCAAAAGTCAGTTAAAATGTTCTGATTATGGTCATAATAAATAAAGTAGACTGGTTAAAAATTCAAAAATAAAATTATGTCCATAAAAAATCATTAAAGTAAATGAAAATCAATCTTCAAAATCAGGTAAGGTATATGTTGCATCTAAAATTCAAATAATATTTAAAATTCTTTTTGAATAGGTTTTAATCATCAGACCAAATATTAATGAAATTGCATGCTCACCTCATTGCTGGCAAAGACAGCATGCATACCAGCTTCCTTACATCCAGTTGGTGGTAGATAGATCAAACCTGGTATGGTCAGTTTGGACCAGTTGCCCAAAAGGGTGTTATTTTTGGAATCCCCAGCATGAATCTGTCTTTGCCAAAGGAATATATGACAATTAGCGACCACCAAAAGCATCTGGGAGCAGTCGGGTGAGGAGAAGACCCTACAACCATCTGTGGAAAAAAAAAATTCATGTAAACAAATATATTTTTGTTTTGTTACAAGATTAGGAAAATATATAATCTATTTTGATACTCTATATAAAAATCCAAGTTTAATATCTATGGTCAAAAGTAAAAAAAAGAAAGCTATTCAAGCATAAACCATTACAAAGACTTCAGATTGTCAGATAAATCTTATTGTTATTGTTTCAGTAGTTTTCTCATACCTCCTAAAGTAATTTCTCCACTGAGAAGAAGACCTGGGAGTCCACATATAGTTTTGAGTTCATCTCTGTCTTTGTGCCATACAAAAATTTCACCAGAAGACTGGACACCCACCAGATATAAACCTTTCCATTGATTAGAAACACAAACCATTACACAGCAATAACTAAATATCAAATGATTTTTTAAAATTTAAATATTTTCTACATAAAAAATCAGGAGCTAAATTATTTTCTTATTTTTAAAGTAATGATTATGGCTTTTAAATGAGCAACAACAAAAAATGTACCTCCTAAAGTTGAAGTAATAGTTACTGTTTCTGATAGCAAACTAGACAATTTTGTTATATTTCTTTTTGTTTTTCCTGATGGTATATATAAAACGCTGACACGCTTGTCATCCAATAGAAATAAACTCTGGCGGTCCTGTAAATAAAATTAGCATACCTTATAACATGGCCTAAAAAAAAGCTTACTAACATGTAATTTACATAATGGTGTACTAAATGATATTTTGTCAGATTCAAATAACAAGATGTATAGCGTTTTCAGTATTAATGATGAGAGAAAATTTATATAATAAATAGTGTTTATTAAGTCTACAGAAATGTATATTCATTATTAAAATATTAGTAACAAACTTAATGTGGTTTAAATGCTATAGCAAAATAAAAAAGGACAAATTTTTTGGAGTTATTAAATGCTAATTCTACTGTTTAATATATTCAGCCTAAATTATCACATTTGCAGGCAGACGAGATTGTCAATATTTTATATTATTGTAAAATTATATTTAGCAAAAATTTTATAAAATTACCTTTCCAAGCCATATTATCCGAGACCAAGGTTTCCTGCGTTTTATGCTGGTTGAAGCTAATACTTCGAGGCCTATTTTCATGATGTAAAGCTAGTGAGTTGGCTAAAACAATCTTCACTGCCTAAAAAAAGTACAAAATTACAAAGCCGTTTTTTCACAAAAAAAAGGTATAACTGTTTTTAATATCTGCTTAGCATTACGCTTTATAAGAAAAAGAATAATGATTATAGATAAAGAATATTAAAAAATTTAAGGTTGTATAAAATATATGTTAATGACTTATTTTAAAAGCTAAAGCTGAATTATTAGTTAGAACTTGTTTTATACTTATACTTATTTTCAGCTGAGAGACACCTTTTTTTCTAAGATTCAAAGGCATTTGAAAATTCATTTCAGCTTCAATAAAAATGCCTATTTTATTCTGGCCAACAGATGAGGCTGAAAATGTATTATTATTTATATGCCAAAATTATTAAGTTCCTCATTATTTAAAAGTACAAATTTCTACTTTTAATTTTTTATGTACTGATGGTGTAGAAGAAAAAAAAGAAAACCAAATATTTAAAGCTACATTTCAAACACAATAACTTTTAATGCTACACATTTCAAACACTATCACAGCAAGGGCAGGTTACGAGTATATTTATAAACTGTATTTTTTTTAATTGTACTAGACATTTTTTTAATAGGATGTTAGCATATTTAAAAAATTATTTCATATAATGCCAGTAAACTGAAAATGAGTAATCTCACACATAAAGTGCTAAATTAATTAAATAATGATTTCACTAATACTAATAGTATAGCCCGTGATATTTAGTACTAATGTAATGTCTTTAAAAGAATGTAACTGGCTAAATTGAACTACAGCTGAGAACCATGAACTAAATACAACAGCCATGAGCTATAGCTCAGAGGATTCCAACTACAATAATGAGGGCTTTTGATGACAAGACAAAGTGCCCAAAAACTGAGTTCATGAATGAGTCAAAATGTGCAGCATGTTCTCCACGCTGAGCCTTCACTACTAAGGACATGGCAAGGGAAAGGACAAAAGTTTACCTTGGAACTGGCTGAGGGGAGTCAGAAACCTTTTTTGAGTGAGGAGTCATTTGTAAAATATTTCATCCGAGTGAGGAGACTTTTTTAGCATATCTGCTCAGAAAACATTTTGGGAGACACAGGCAGGGGTGTATGTAGTAAAATTAAAATTAAAAGCAGCATCCATTCCCTCAGAAAGATGCATGCCCCTCCAGAGCCTTAGGGTACCCACCACTGGGATAAGAAAAACTGCACAGCTGTTACTGAACTATAACTACAATACAAGGACATGACATAGAAAGATATGAAGGTGCCAACATAAGTTAAGACAATTCATTTGGTTGGCATGGCATTGGTGACTGTCATTGTGGCTGGCTAACCGAAGTTTAAAAGACCAAGGTGGTGAGAAATGAAAGCCTTGTTAAAATAAGAGAAAAGGATAAAGAACAAAATCCTTATAAATATAAAATTTGTTTATGATTTATGTTAGAATATGTATCACACCTGTGAAAAGTGCAGCAGAAACATCAAAGAATCAAAGCATGTTGTTAATAGTTAAGAGTAATTAAGACTGAATCAGTTTAAGTTACACCTAAGTTTTAATTGTAAATTATAGATTGTTAGTAGAAATCGTCGTTTTCAAATCAAAGTCGTGTGTCATAGTAAACATCATAAAGAGTTCGAAAAGTTACAGCAGCAAAAAAAAAAAAAAACTTCAACTACATGATTCATATTTGATCGAGTCATGAACATAAATATTTAGGCCCATCATAAGATGAATTAAAAGGCAATGGTTGTGCTTTGCAAAAGATTATTAAAGATCATACATTTTAGTTACATAAGCGCACACTAAGATATATTATTTTGGACTTCAGAGGCAACATTACTCCTTGTTTCGTGTCAAATCTTGTTTCATTTCTGGTGCAGCCATTTGTAAACCTATACCATGATGCAGTATAGTGAAGGAAATGAACCTATAGAACAGATAATTTAAATTGTTTCGTTCTCTTCTTGGTGTTTTTTCTTTCTTTTTTTTTTTTTTTTATTAATTTAGTGACAGGAAACTTTAAAAGAATCCAACGCGCAACCCCGGGATAAGAAGTACATTTTTGTACTGTAATCATTTTATTTTTTAAAAATCATGTGAAAATAATTCAGTGATGGTATTTTCCCATCTTTAATTAACTTAGAACCAAAATAAAGCGGCCCGCGTCTATTTCCATGCGCGCACTTTTACGTCTTAAATCGATCCCTATGCCGCATGCCTAACCAGTACTAACCTGAACCCTAAATCGATCCCTATGCCTAACCCTAACCCTAAATCTATCCCTATGCCTAACCCGAACCCTAAATCTATCCCTATGCCTAACCTGAACCCTAAATCGATCCCTATGCCTAACCTGAACCCTAAATCGATCCCTATGCCTAACCTTAACAAAGTCGACGTGGGACGCTAAATCTGAAACAGCCTAAATATGATCAGTTCTCATTTAAATTTGATCAGTTCTCATTTTCAAATCCTTTATATTAACTTTGCTTTTGTCCTGGTTTTTCTTCCTGTGTTTGTGCCAAAATCTTCGGATGGCTAATTGACCCACTTCCTGTCAACTTATCGAGTTGAAATTTGACCACTAGACTCGTTGCCGATTACAACATATTAGGCTTTAATCAGTTTTAACGCTTCCAGATACCACTGATGTCACGAAATAAAATTCCCTATAATGATGACTGCACTAAATGAAAATTCTTTAAAATATCACATGTGCGTAAGGTGCGTAATTTATTCTTTTTTTTTTTTTATTTTTTATTTTTTTTTTATTTTACTTAAGTAGTTGATGTAATGAATCTGCGATGTTAGAGTGCGTGGGTTATTAGATTATTAATATAGTTCAGGGTCGGGACGAAAATATACGCTTGGGAGCCTTGTGTGGGAGGGGGTGAGAACTAAATGAGATTCTTATAAAATACGTTAGGCCTACTTCTCTCCATCTTTTGTCAAAATTTTCACGACCCCACCCCCAATAGCTCTATATCACATTTTATAAAGGATTCATATGAAAATGTTGTTTCAAGGGGTTGTTTAATTATTTTTTACTACCATAGTTTATTTTTCGCTCCTTTTTTTTTCTTTGTTATCTTCTTTCTTTTTTTTTTCCTTCTTTTTTCTTTTTTAAAATGATTATTGGAGACAAAATATTGTTTTTACAGCCTATTTTATTGAAGGACCTAGATATAAAATTTGCTACTATTTGAAAGAAAGATATTTAAATAAATATTGGAACAGGATATGTTTAGGCCAGTGGTCAGAAAATTCATTAATCAAAAGAGTAAAAAATCAGCACCAGGACGATTTACAAGAATTTTGAGAGCCAAATTTCTTTTCAATAAACTGTCAAGAACCATGTTTTCGGAGTCAAACTCCATTAGTGGCAGACCGGCCGAGCCGCACTCATGTCACTAAAACGCCACATGCGGCTCGCGAGCCACGATTTGCCAACCACTGGTTTAGGCTTTTTTTTTTTAAAGACAAGTCAATCGAAAGGACTTTCGGCTTAATGGTTTCTTCAGCAGACAATACAAAACTAGAAACAACGGATAATTGAATTAAAAAATAGAAAGAAATGTATGATTTCGAAAATATCAAAAAAGTCAATGTAGCTTCATGTTCAGAACACAGAGTGCTTCCTTTTCTGACCATTGAAAGGTGATAGACGGGGACATGAAAGGGGGAAGGGCAAGGTTTGGGAAGGAGAGTGAAGTGGAAGGATGGAGGTTGGGTGTTAGTACTGTTAGCCATCTGAGAAAGGGGTTTGATGGAATATATTAATTAATTTTAAGGATGTAAGGTGGTAAAATAATTAGTTAATGCGGGGTTTAACCAAGGGAGTACAATAAACTTGGGAATAATGGAAACTCACAGTATTATAGGGCCCATTATTGAAAGCATTTTTTTTTAAAAACAATTAAATTGTGATAGCATACATCATACAGACAGACATTTTATAATTTGGACCCAAACGGTCACAAAATGTGTGACTGCGTTCACTTTGTGACGTCTCCCGTAGCCCCCTGACGTTAATCATTATCTAGTACAAATTGTGCTACATCCAGTGCCACATTATATATTGGGTAAGATAGACAGCATGCCCATTGCACCTGAAGCTCAGTGGGACCGGAACTAGAAGAAGATGTCACAATTACTTTATATCGAAAGCGCAACCAGCAGTTGGAGCCTTTATTCAGAAAGGAGAGTAATCTAGAATTCTGTTCCAATATTGAGGGTTTCATGATTGCCTTAAAAATCACTCATGAGCCACAAGAATGGAGATTATTTGTAGACTTTGAAACTGAGTATTCAGGCTGTGTCTTTGCACAATGAAAACCGTCTTCCATCTCTCCCAATAGCGCATGATGTCCACAAAAGACATACGATAACTTAAAGCAGCTAACGAATTCCATTGAGTATAACAAGTACAACAGTTACTATCACCTCTGTAGCAGGGCTGCCATTCACTTTTTAAAAATAATAAATTCCCAAAATTTCCAAAGATCATAAAGATATATAAGATTATTTTTTAATGGGTTTTCTATGTAATTAATACAATAATAGTTTGAATTAATGCCTCTGAAACACATGGTACAGTAATTGACTGAAATTTATTTAATAAGACTAAAGACATTTAAAAAAATGTTTATCACATAAAGAAATTAACAATTTGTTTTTGAAATGAAATATTAATTTATAATGAAAAATTTCAATACATACTGGAGTTAGGCTACTAAATATTACCTCCAAATTCTCTGGTAAAAATATCATCTACAATACATGTGTAATAGAAGTCACTTGGAAACAAAGCTCACAAGGCGAATCAACACAGAATTCCTTTTACAAAGGCATAGGGTTTTTCATCAAAAATGTTTTCTTCTTATTGTAAGTCTGTTGATGGGGTTTGCAAAGCAATTAAGCAGAATTTAATAATAATAATTGTAGTTACAATGGATTGATATTATTATAAAACTATTATGAAAGAAAAACGTATTTTGTTATTTTTCTTGTAAATTTATATTATAATAATTTTTATCAAACAAAATACTGTTTAAACGAATTTTTCATTTATAATCCTACCATGTATAATTTTAATATCTTAATTACCTGTGTGTCAAACCACAATTAGACCTCTATGTTTTTCCAATAGATGAAAATTAGGTTGGATTTTTTTACAGATGCATCACAGTTTTTCCACAAAGAATGTTTTATAAATCTAATCAAACACACACTGTAGAAGTAATTGAAATTCATCCAATTTTACTATGGATTCTTGATTGAACACATCACATTGTAACATTTTATGTCTGGCCTGGTGTGTTGGCTTTTTATTTTCTATGACTAATGATTATGTAGGCATAAATGGCTGTTGGGGTGACAATGTTGGCTTACAGATGGAGTTTCATTAATTTTGTCTCACCAATGTTCAAGAAATATATTTAATACAATACAATATTTTCCCTACGAAATAAATTTGAAACAATCTCAACACTTTATTTATGCATTTCAATAATTATTTCTTTTGAGATTATAAAGATTTACTATGAACTAAATTTCTTCTTCTTCTTCAATGTCTGCAGACAGGTGGAGAGTTCTATTTATTTTTTTTTAATACAAAGCCTTTTCTTATATCTTTTGTGAACAGACTCATCTCTAAAAATTCTTATTAAAGTTTCCTTTGAGATCCAGTTACACGTACTACAAGTCATGATACATCTATCTATAAGCAGTTTTGCAAGGAGTCTATCTCTAACTGAGTCTGTTTTTAAATAATTAGTTTTTTTGTTTTAATGCAATTAATCTGTGAGAAGATTCTATCTACATATGCGGAAGAATGTGTTAAAACTGTCAAGTGCTTCATGAAATAACATAATATAGAAATTTTTTTTTTGATTTAGATCGTCATTAAGATCACTTAATAAGTGCCAATATTGTGGAATACTCTTATTAATATATCCAGCAATAAATAACTCACTCTTTGCTATGTCTTCATCTTCTGTGGGTTTTTTAAAATATTTTAATAAACTGACTTATGCTGTGTGTAGACTTTGTAATTTCAACATTATTTTTATGTTTCACCAGTGTTTATGTTTCATCGATGAGGACCTATTTGCATTTTCATTGTGAATTTGCAACATTAACAAAAGCTAGAATCAGCATTATCCTTGTCCTGCAGTAGCCAGTCCTTGAATTCAGGATCTTTAAACTTTAAGCCGTTCTAAGTTAAAACTTTGATTATAAAATTTAACGTTTTTCTCTCATTTTTCCAGATTTGTTGAATCCATACCTGCTCATTCACTCTTTGGACTTGTACTGTTTTTCGTAGTCGTATGGTTGCTAATGTCTATTAGCCTAGGGTTACCCGACAAACAATCTGCAGAAGCGGTACTGAGCACAAAACTCTTGACTGACCGCTCACGAAGAGCAGAGTCGCCAGACTCGATCTAGCGAAATGGAAAACCATAATGCCCTAATTGACCGAGGCCAAGGGCCTCCCCGCTGCTTATCAGGTGTCGTGTGGTAGCCTGGCTCACCCCCCACACCCTCTGCAATTTGGGGGATTTTTGTCCAAATTGGCCCGAGAAAACCGACAGGCGGGGCAAACGAAGACTATTCCCTGACTTGTTCCCACCGCCGCGGAAAACCAACTCCGACAATTTCTATCCAAAATTGCTGCAACCAAAAGTTGTTGGAACAACGGAGCATGTGCCACCGACCAGCCTTTCTTTCTAGGGTTACCAGACGTTCGTATTTAGTACAGATATTTGCATTTTCGACCCCGTTGTCCGTAATAATTTTTGCGTCCGTATTTGTCCATACTTTCCTCTCGTCGTCCGGCTTGTCCATATTTTTGGAAGTGACGACTTGCTTGTCTATTTCTATTTGGCCTATCTAATTTTTCCGCCAAGGCCAGTGCAGTGAATAGTTCCATCTCCATCTGACAGCCCAAAAATAGCTTATTTATATCTCCAATGTTGTAATAATATCACACAAAAATTGTATAGGAATTATCGTCATAGTGTTACCATTTCTTTTCACAAAGGAACTCGCTATATATCGCTTCAATAGTACTCAGTAGTAGCAGTTTAACAGTAGTATTTTGCGTTACAAAGTCATCCCTTTTAAAAGAGAAATTAAAAAATCTACATTTTACCACATTGAAATAGAAAACGCAACATTACAAAAACTACATACGAGAATACCCATTCTAAGTCTTTCATCCCTTGCATTCATAAACAACACAGGCCACTATACATCTAGGAGATAATAGCTAGCTGGAAAAGATAGTAAGACAACATCACCCCAGCAGGTGTTTGCGAAATAGATATTTTTTCAAATCGGTTTTGAAAGACTGCAATGTCTGGCTGTTTCTGAGAGCGACAGGAAGTGTGTTCCAAATTGTTGGGCTAGCAAATGCAAACATGCGCCTTCCGTAAGTCTCAAGGCGAACACGTGGAATCGAGAGTTTGCCACTATTGGATGAGTGGAGTTGTCTAGTGGGTACATATGGTGTTATGAGCGCTTTGAGATCGGACGGCGCCAGGTCATGCAAGCAGCGGTAGCACAGAGTTGCAATTTTGTACTCTATGTGACGCGGACCGGCAGCCAATGCAACTCTCTCAGAAGTGTTTTAGCATGGTCAAATTAGCGTTTGGGAAAAACAATGCGAGCCGCATTATTCTGTGCTTTTTGAATTTTATCCAGGAAGCTGGAAGACCCACCATGAGAGCATTGCACTAGTCCATGCGTGATAGCATAAATGCAGACATCAGCCTCTTTGTTGCACCAAAAAAGGTCTGATATGACTAATTCTGCGCAGCTCTAGAAAAATTGTCTTGCAAATCATGTTAATGTGATTTTCCATAGATAGTGTTTTGTCTAAGTAGACACCCAAGATTCGCACTGTTTGAGCAAATTCAATCTGTATACCTGAAAGAGAAAGAGATGGCGTTTTATTTACAGATTTTAACTTTTGAGCGGTATCAATAGGGATTAGCTCGGTCTTTTCATCGTTCAATTTGAGTTTGTTTATGTTCATCCAGCGCTTAACTGACTCAATGTCTTCTGTGTCATACTAAGATGCTGCTGAAACTGAGAGGGGGTCACGGATTGCTGAAGTTGGGTATCATCCGCGAACATGTGATAGAGTACATACGTATAAGCCAATTTTGAATTGTCTTTGAGGGCTGCATTCAAATACTTTGCACTACCGGTTGGTGAAGTTTGGTTTAAATTGTGGTTAGTGTTGAAAAATCAAGCTTAATAAGTCACGTCATGAATTAAAAACAAATACTTCTTTATTAAAATTGTATTTACTAAGTTTCAATACCCGAAAGACACAATCTTTAAAAATATGTACAATGACCTGAAAATTAATTCATACATAGTTTTTAATTTGTTGTCAACACATGTACAGATCATTTCTTCTTTTCCTCTCCTAGTTTTCTTTGTTCTTCAAGTTTTTTTTCTGCTTTTTTCCATTCTTCTGATAAGTTCATAAAAAATAAGTAAAAAAAACTGTTTGCCCTATTGAGGGATCTGTTGCCCTGTTCTTGAACTTTCTGGCTTGAATACTTGACTTCATCTCGAATACGGTTAAGTGCATCTGTTTCTTTCAGTTGTTCAAGTTTTTCTTCACCTGAAATTGAGTTTAAAAAAATATAAACAAGCAGATCTGATTTTTCTGGTAACATTTTTAAAGAAAAACATGCATCTCAAATCTAAACAAGGCTAATAAAAAGATGGATTATGATGGGCTTTCAAAACAATCTCTTCTTTTGGAGTTAAAAATTTCCAATTAAATTTTTTTTCCCACTTAAATAAAAGATGTATCAAGCGAACAAAAGAACAAAACTGTATCTTAAATTTAAATTAAGACTTTTAATTAATATTTGGAAAATATTATCTCTTGCCCCAATATAAATCATGCTATAAACTATCCAGATCGACCGGAAAAGACAATGTTTACCAATTTCTTTTCCTTTATGCATAAAGTAAGCTGTAAGTTGTGCTGCTCTTCTAATTGGATAGCTGTCAGCTATCTGGAAAAATATAGTAAAACATGGGCTTAAATCAACACTAAATATCAGAAGGGCTGGCTATTCAAGTCATTTAAATTTAATCAGTTACCCAGTATTTATTTCTTTGTTCAAAGAAAAGAAATGAGAATCACAAGGCAGATGATCCAATACATTTACACTTCAGTTAGGTTCAAGGTTAGTGCTCACATTCTTATTTAAATATAAAAATCATAAAATAATTTTACTTAAAAACATAAGATATCAGTGTACAACCTAGAAATAAGAATATCCTAAACAAGATTCCTGCCCAATGCTTCCATCGAATGTGTTTATTAATACATTTACTCTAATTAAATTTCAGCATGCAACATTGTTTTATTTGCTCTATGCAATAATTTGATAATTTAATTATAAAATCATTCATATAATTATAAGCCTACATACTACGTAAAGAATTTAAATGTCAATATTTTGGGCTCTTCTAAAATGAATATAATTTTTGTGTTAATGGGCTATCAGACTTAAACATTCTTAATCTCTTATGAGGATATACAAAATGTTTATAATTAAAATTACTTATTAACTGCCCTCATGGATAAAAGGAATTTGAAATATTTTATGATCATCAAATAGAAAGGAAAGCCGAGGGAAAACTCAATGTCTCAATTATCAATATGTAAATTAGAGGGTATTTTTTATTTTAAAATGTGGGAGAGGGGTATGTGCAATTGTGCCACAACATGAAGAACTATATTAAAGGGTTGCTGCATTGGGAAGGTTGAGAACCACTGGTCTAAAAGAATTGTCAATATAATCTTGTTTTATATAATGGAACTGATGGTATGGGTTATGTTCAAATTTTCTACCACTTTGGGTTGGTTCAAAAATCATGTTTGTTGTTTCTAAACTCGATTTCAGTAAGTTAAGTAGGGTTAATTAAAACAGATCCAATAATATACATTTTAAAAGGAAATTTATACTTTCACTCTAAATAATTTCTTTCCTCTCAATTCATGGTAACTTCATCCGATCCATGTTTACTCAGCCAAACCATGACAACAACAAATGATATTAAAGCGGAAATGATATCCACCAACCCAGTGTACTCTTAATAATAAGTTTTTTCTTTTGTGAATGTACCCAATAGGTTAAGAATCAAGAACATGTAGTTTTCCATATTGTAAAAAAGAGAAATGGTTCACTTAAACTTAAACAAGCTGCATCTAATCTGTTCACCTTTTGAATTAACTGTTCATTGTTGAGGAGGTATCTGAAAAGAAACAAAATAATAATGAAAGTTTCATGAAAGCATTTGAATTTAAAGTATTCACTAAATCTTTCAATAATTTTAAAAAATCTTTAGTTACTAGGTACTGTAGTAATAAGCAGTCTGATACTGATAGTCAAGTTTGGACAGTTTGAAATGAAAGTTGAAAGTATTAATAATAAGATATTTAAAATGATTTCACAAATACTTTAGTTACTGTTGGACTCTTGTTGTACAATACATTTACAATGTAATTCGTAAAGAAAACTGAACAAAAAATCTTAAGCAGTAATAACTTTAATAACTGTGAGTAATTCATCAAATGCATAGAATGCCTAACATTTTAAAGAATGCCCATGAGTTTTTGGCAACATTAAAAATCCCTATATTTTTCTTTGACTTTACCCACATTACCTTGAAATACATTTTAAAAAATTATTAATGCACAAGTTTAAGAAGTTTGCAGCATTACAGTCTTTTATTTATTGAATCAGGTTGAATTGTAATGGCATAGTAGCTTTTTCATTGCACAAAACCATTTCCTAGTTCAACAATTTGAATTAACCTGTCCTAAAACATTTGTGTCCAGTTTTTATGTTGCAGCAGACATCTTCCAGTGCCAGAGAATATTTTTTTTCACACACACTAAAATTGTAACCTGATATAATGTAATGGCTATTTTAATGACACTTTAATTTTAATAACCAACATACATTTTTCTTCTTGGTGAATACAAACTAGGTGAGCACACAAGCTATAACAGTAAGTTGAAAGTCTTAATTAAACTAAAAAATTTAGTTTAAAATAGAACAGTCTTAAATTACTCTATTTATTACCAGGTCTTGTCTTATTCAAAATTATTTATATATTCTCAATCTTAATTTTTATCATAGTATATTCTTTATGAATATGATTATTATTATATATTTATTTATTTAGGCTTTTTTTATATAGTGCTTACCATAAAGCTCTAAGCGCTTTACAATTATTAAAAACATGTAAACTAAGCAAAATAAAAATGAGACACTAGGATAGTAACTACTATACTATAGAAACAATGAAAATGGCTATAAAAAGAGGACACTTTGACACGTTTTGGCCTATACCTCAGGATCAACCCGAAACAGAAAATGAGGCAGGGCAAGGAGGGTGCATCACAGGTCAAAGGCGGACCTAAACAGATGAGTTTTAAGGGACTTTTTGAAAATGGACGAGGTTTCACAATGACGGATATGGAAGGGGAGCTGGTTCCAGAACATGGGCCCATGGAAGTAGAATGAGCTTTATGTTTTAATGGCACCAAACATTGCATAGATTTGGTGTCCAATAATCGCAAAAACTAAAATTCATGCACTAAAAGTAAAGGGATTTCTTAAACTTTAAGACAATGATAGAAATTTATATTTTATCTTACATAAATAATAAATTATGTTAAATCAAATAAATTTATTTCTGATAAATCTAATAAATCTAATTCAGTTACATTTACATTTGTAAAAATTGAATTTTTAGATGCTGTTGATTGTTGAGAGTGAGACTTTGCAAAAAAAAGGTGGAGATAAGTGCAATCAGTGGCAATATATTATAATTATATGCCTTTCATTTTTATTAGTTATCCCAGTAACATCTGGTCATATAATAGGCCAATTCTAGTATGAGACGTTAATTTAAAAAAATTAAATAATAATTAATATAGGTAATATTTTAAATTATATTAAATATGACTATGGGGCTAAGGCTAAGGCCTGCGTAGGCCTACATATTAATCAATAGCTAAAGAATTAAAAATTAAATTATTTAAATGGAGTTGAGTAAATTAAGTAGGAGTAATTAAACTTATTTAAATTTAAGTAAGACTAAGAATGAACTTACTAAGAAGACTTTTTCATTTCATTTTTAACTTGACTTAACCTAAAGATTAGCTTATGATTAACATTAATAAGTATTACTATGACTAATGTCCAAGTTAAAAGTAAGTATAATTTTGTATAATCATTATACATAATGTCCTGTCGAAAAAAGTTGAATTTAATTACATAATTGATTGAATGAATGAATGGGAAGAAAAATAAACAAATATATTTTTCAAATGTCAAATTTGTTCTGAAACTGAAACGTTAAAGTTAAAAGTAGCCTCTTATTAATCATGTTATTTTTTAAGACTTCATTATTACCTCAACAGAGCTCGAATAGGCATTTTTCTGATTTAATTTATTTAATCAGCATAGTATCCATTCGGCTTGCTAATTTGAGATATGAAAAATCGAAAACTGAAGATAAATCTTCGCTCTCTAAATTGTAAACAAAAACGAAGGTTATTTATTTTGTTACGCTAATTGCCATTCGTACGTTTTATGCTTTTATTACCGAGATATAATATTAATAGTTAAATCAACATTTATTCCAAGTAAAAAGGAGTAAAAGTTATTAAAGATTTGGTATTAATTAGTTAAATAATGTCTATTATTTTTCACCCTCTGTTAAAATTTAGGCTACTTGCGTAATTATAATTATTTTATTTTCAAAAAAGTAATTTTTAAAGTTGTTTCTTTACTTTACTATGGTAACTGAGGTATATGGCTAAAATATTGGGAAACACAAATTGATTAACTCTTAGGTGACATCTTAAAAAATAGACCTATAAAAAATTGAGATTCAGAAAATATTTGATTACATTGGTCGTGGTTCCCACACTGTCCTTTAAATATGTGTGGAGTTTTCATATCACCATGAATATAAGGGCCTGGACAAAATCTCCCCCTCCCGCCCCCCCCCCAGTTCCCCAATTTTTTATAAAAAATTTTTGCATCCCAGCCGCAACACAAAATTTTGCGGAAAAAAGGCTTCATCGCTAATAATATTTAAATTTGAAAGCACTCTATTCATCCACGAGATCAAATTTTAAAAATGTTTAACTACATTTTTCTAAAGTAAACCAATATTTAGATGATAGAAAAGTAGAGAAATAAATATGCAAATAATACGCCACTGGAGCCTAATAATCCCCATTTTGGTCACGCCTTTCTTCATACTATCTCTACTTTTCTAAAAAGAATTTTTAATTTAATTTTTATATAATATAAAAGAGCTCCTCTACTGTTTTGGTGTAATGGTGTAGAGCAATCAATTAGTACAATTATTAGTACAAAAGTGAAGGTTCCCAATATGATTTTACAGATTTTGACGTGGTTCGTACAAACCAGACTCGCTTCTGTCCTTATGAAATCAGGTAAAGTGTGTTTTACTGTTTTTGGTTAGTATTAGGGCTTAAAATAAAAATACTATAAAAGTGGATCAATAAAAACTTGAATTTGAATGTTGGCTCTACTCTCACTTCTACCTCTACTACTACTACTACTAGTACTAGACTCTATTACTAAGCCGAAATTTTCAATTAATTTGTATAAAAATTCAGCTTACACGTTTCAAAAGGAAGGAAAAAAGAAACTCATCCTTCTTCTTCTTATATTTGAGGTGCCCACGATCAATTTGTTGATCATTCTGGCTCCTGGTTTAAATTCAGAGTTTCCCGTCCAAGGCTAGCGAGTCCCACCCACCCGGGTTGCTTGGGATGGATTTGGGGGGGGGGGGGATTGAACTCTAGACCACCAGCTATTTCGTTTGAGACAGTTTAGACCGCTCGGCCAACCAGCCACCCATCCTGCCGCCCGATACCCCAAGACTAAAACTCAACACGGGTGAAAAAAACTACGCCCGCCCTAATTGCTGTATTCGGATTCGAAGTGGCTATAGGTACCCGAGTACCCATCGTCGCTAATGACTATTCGCACCCGAAAGTCTTAGTAATCGAAAAAAAACATGATCCGAACGAGAGGCTTAATAGTCGACAAGTTTGACGCGCTTTCTTGATATGAATGGAGGTTGGCAGCATTTGTGACACCTATGCGTCTTTTGAATTGAATTATTTTTGTAAAGAATACAATGTGTGTTTCACTAAAAGATCTTCAGAGAAGATGAAAGATCCCAATTTGGAACAGCTTAAATATGAATATATAATTCACTGTTGCAAACAAGGAGTTAAACGCAAGTTAAAGTCTTCAACGACAACTGACAACAGGCCAGAGAAAATCACAAGCGACAAGCGTAAGTAATAAAGTAATAATAATAGGTTAACTTTAAATTTAGTTGGTCTTGTCATGTAATAATTCTTTCTCCAAGCCAATGATTATTACCACGGTAAATGTAGAGGACGAATGCCACTATTTTATCGATGGTCGCGACTAATGTATCCTTAAATCGATCCTATGCCTAACCGTTCACCTGAACCCTAAATCGACCCCTCAGCCTAATCAAACCCTAATTCACTGCAGCTATAATAAAGAAGCAAATGACGCCGTGGCATTCGTGCTCTACATTAGCCTTTACCACTTTTGGCAATTTGTTGAGAATTTTTATATTTTTCAGTTCTTTCAAATTGGGATGCCAGGCAAAGATAAAGCTTGTTGCCAAGAGAAATCCATCTCGGCTAGAAATTACCAAATCAATGCATGAACATGCTGGCCATGAAGTATCAAAAGAAGTAAGTGCATGTGCAGCGAAAAATATTTACATAATAATAATAAATAGCATATTCTTGTGGCAGGTTGTTGTCACCTACGCCTACAGGTACTCTAGTACTAAAGAGCTAGAGATGGATGCATTTTAAAAGAATGTTTTGTACCATTCATTAACCCATTCAATCTAGGGCGCTCAGAAATTTTATCATTGAAAACTTTAGGTTAATGTTAGGGTTACCACCCTTACCATAGAAAGGTTTTGAAAAAAATTAAGACGAATCTATTTTACTTACAGTATAATTAAATTTCATAAATTCTAAATAGTCCAAACAGAGTTTTATATCTTAATTGTGATTATTGTGACATAAAAATAAACTTAAAACATTTATCCCCAAGGTGAAGGTTAGTTATTTTTATGTACACCGGGTTGAGCCCAGCCCTAGGCTGGGGTATGCTGCGCTATATAAGACCAATGTTCCCTCTAAGGTTTGTTGGTTTGTGTGCAAAATCATACAGTTATGTGCAAAGTTTTACAGCATCATTTTTTTTGTGTGCAAAATTTTACAGTCCAGAAACACAAACACACACAGGGAAATTTGCTGCGGGGATACTCTAAACTGCTGCACGGCATCTGTGAGATAGCTGCGGCCGCGCAGCTTAAAGGGAACATTGTATAAGACCTCTAATAATAATAATGTTTGCAGGACATATTTTTTTACATAATACTTATTATTGAAAAGTAACCTTTGTGTGTTTTTTTTCCAGATGTGCCGCTTGTATCCGGAAAACCGCAAGGTGAAACTAAAAGCGGCAACGCATCTGTTGATGTCCTGCACCACGATTCAGGCATCTGAGGCCCGGCGAGTGCTTGAACAATAGCATGATGTGGATTTGCTTCCCAGGGATATTTACAATATTAAATCAAGAATAAATAAATCATCTTCTGATGCAACTGAAACTCAATCTATACTTCATTCTATATCACAAGCTGGTGGAAGTGTGTCCTATATGGACTAACAGAAATTGGGGAATTTAAGTATTTATCATACATGACTCATGATATGATTAGAATTATTGCCCAATATCCAGAGGTTTTATTAATGGATTTCACATATAAAACCAATAAATATTTATATCCACTTTTGACTGCAATGGTTATTGATGGAGAGGGCAGGGGCATTCCTGTTCTTCATAGTTTTGTAAAAAATGAAGATAAGGAATCTGTTTCTCTTTGTTTGCAGCTTCTTCTGAAGAATTCTGATGCCAGTCTTTTCAAGTACTTTGGGGTTGACAAAGACATGGCTGAAATCTCTGCTATAAATAATCTGTTTCCAAATGTACCTGTTAATCTATGTCATTTTCACATTAACCAGGCTGTGCACAGGTTTCTTTCGAAACATGTAGGTCCTGAGCATGTTAAGCCAATTCTTGAAGGATTTATGTCCCAAGTTTATACTGAGTCGTGTGATGAATTTTTAATGTTGATGCAAGACATGAAAGATGCTCTTCCTGATGTAGCTTTGGAGTATTTTGAGTCAAACTGGTGGAGTAAGGCCCGTTTTTTCCAACCGGATCCGGATTTTCTTATGCGAAATCTGCCGGATCTGGATTCCGGAATATTCCGGTTTCTTCCGGATTTTGGTACTATTGGTAGATACTTCGGTAAGTCAAGGTAGACTACTACTTTTTGTGTATGGGAATTCGCAATCGGCGCCAAAAAATCCGAGTTTTTAATTTTCCGATGTGTGTGTCTATTTATTATTAAATTAGTACTTTCGATATATATTTGAGTTCCGTTTTCGGCCTTATAATTAGGTAGACATCTTGGCCTACATTTTAATCAATTTCTTTTTCATTTACAATCAGTCAGCTTTGAGAAAATCCTTGGTAAATATAAGGCAACTTTCATCATTAAAATTAAGTCGAAGGAAAAAATTTGTCACTACCAAATTTTTTTTGCATCTGGGGAATCTATTGATCTACACGTATGCCAATTTTCACAGCGATAAG
>CAXITT010000914.1:237188-262528 GCA_964033795.1 Lymnaea stagnalis | reverse complement strand
GATGTCTTAGTGTCAAGAAACAAGTGGATGTCTTAGTGTCAAACTACAAGTGGATGTCTTAGTGTCAAACAACAAGTGGATGTCTTAGTGTCAAACAACATGCGGATGTCTTAGTGTCAAACTACAAGTGGATTTCTTAGTGTCAAACTACAAGTGGATGTCTTAGTGTCAAATAACAAGCTGATGTCTTAGTGTCAAGAAACAAGTGGATGTCTTAGTGTCAAACAAAAAGTGGATGTCTTAGTGTCAAACAACAAGTTGATGTCTTAGTGTCAAACAACAAGTGGATGTCTTAGTGTCAAACAACAAGTGGATGTCTTAGTGTCAAACAACAAGATGATGTCTTAGTGTCAAACAACAAGTGGATGTCTTAGTGTCAAATAACAAGCTGATGTCTTAGTGTCAAGAAACAAGTGGATGTCTTAGTGTCAAACAACAAGCGGATGTCTTAGTGTAAAACTACAAGTGGATGTCTTAGTGTCAAACAACAAGCGCATGTCTTAGTGTCTAACAACAAACCCTACAGAATCACAGTAACTACAAGCGGATGTCTTAGTGTCAAGCAACAAGTGGATGTCTTAGTGTCAAACTAAAAGTGGATGTCTTAGTGTCAAACAACAAGTGGATGTCTTAGTGTAAAACAACAAGTGGATGTCTTAGTGTCAAACAACAAGCGGATGTCTTAGTGTCAAAAAAAAGTGGATGTCTTAGTGTCAAACAACAAGTTGATGTCTTAGTGTCAAACTACAAGTGGATGTCTTAGTGTCAAACTACAAGTGGATATCTTAGTGTCAAACTACGAGTGGATGTCTTAGCGTCAAACAACAAGTGGATGTCTTAGTGTCAAACAACATGCGGATGTCTTAGTGTCAAACTATAAGTTGATTTCTTAGTGTCAAAAAACAAGTGGATGTCTTAGTGTCAAACTACAAATGGATGTCTTAGTGTCAAACTACAAGCGGATGTCTTTGTGTCTAACAACAAGCGGATGTGTTAGTGTCAAACAACAAGTGGATGTCTTAGTGTCAAACTACAAGTGGATATCTTAGTGTCAAACTAAAAGTGGATGTCTTAGTGTCAAACAACAAGTGGATGTCTTAGTGTCAAACAACATGCGGATGTCTTAGTGTCAAACTACAAGTGGATTTCTTAGTGTCAAAAAACAAGTGGATGTCTTATTGTCAAACTACAAATGGATGTCTTAGTGTCAAACTACAAGCGGATGTCTTTGTGTCAAACAACAAGCGGATGTCTTAGTGTCAAACAACAAGTGGATGTCTTAGTGTCAAACAACAAGTGGATGTCTTAGTGTCAAACAACAAGTGGATGTCTTAGTGTCAAACAACAAGTGGATGTCTTAGTGTCAAACAACAAGTGGATGTCTTAGTGTCAAACAACAAGTGGATGTCTTAGTGTCAAACAACAAGTGGATGTCTTAGTGTCAAACAACAAGTGGATGTCTTAGTGTCAAACAACAAGTGGATGTCTTAGTGTCAAACAACAAGTGGATGTCTTAGTGTCAAACAACAAGTGGATGTCTTAGTGTCAAACAACAAGTGGATGTCTTAGTGTCAAACAACAAGTGGATGTCTTAGTGTCAAACAACAAGTGGATGTCTTAGTGTCAAACAACAAGTGGATGTCTTAGTGTCAAACAACAAGTGGATGTCTTAGTGTCAAACAACAAGTGGATGTCTTAGTGTCAAACAACAAGTGGATGTCTTAGTGTCAAACAACAAGTGGATGTCTTAGTGTCAAACAACAAGTGGATGTCTTAGTGTCAAACAACAAGTGGATGTCTTAGTGTCAAACAACAAGTGGATGTCTTAGTGTCAAACAACAAGTGGATGTCTTAGTGTCAAACAACAAGTGGATGTCTTAGTGTCAAACAACAAGTGGATGTCTTAGTGTCAAACAACAAGTGGATGTCTTAGTGTCAAACAACAAGTGGATGTCTTAGTGTCAAACAACAAGTGGATGTCTTAGTGTCAAACAACAAGTGGATGTCTTAGTGTCAAACAACAAGTGGATGTCTTAGTGTCAAACAACAAGTGGATGTCTTAGTGTCAAACAACAAGTGGATGTCTTAGTGTCAAACAACAAGTGGATGTCTTAGTGTCAAACAACAAGTGGATGTCTTAGTGTCAAACAACAAGTGGATGTCTTAGTGTCAAACAACAAGTGGATGTCTTAGTGTCAAACAACAAGTGGATGTCTTAGTGTCAAACAACAAGTGGATGTCTTAGTGTCAAACAACAAGTGGATGTCTTAGTGTCAAACAACAAGTGGATGTCTTAGTGTCAAACAACAAGTGGATGTCTTAGTGTCAAACAACAAGTGGATGTCTTAGTGTCAAACAACAAGTGGATGTCTTAGTGTCAAACAACAAGTGGATGTCTTAGTGTCAAACAACATGCGGATGTCTTAGTGTCAAACTACAAGTGGATGTCTTTGTGTCAAAAAACAAGCGGATGTCTTAGTGTCAAACTACAAGTGGATGTCTTAGTGTCAAACTACAAGCGGATGTTTTTGTGTCAAACAACAAGCGGATGTCTTAGTGTCAAACAACAAGCGGATGTCTTAGTGTCAAACTACAAGCGGATGTCTTAGTGTCAAGCAACAAGTGGATGTCTTAGTGTCAAACTAAAAGTGGATGTCTTAGTGTCAAACTACAAGTGGATGTCTTAGTGTCAAACAACAAGCGGATGTCTTAGTGTCAAACAACAAGTGGATGTCTTAGTGTCAAACTACAAGTGGATATCTTAGTGTCAAACTACAAGTTAATGTCTTAGTGTCAAACAACAAGTTGATGTCTTAGTGTCAAACAACAAGTGGATGTCCTAGTGTCAAACTACAAGTGGATATCTTAGTTTCAAACTACAAGTGGATGTCTTAGTGTCAAAAAACAAGTGGATGTCTTAGTGTCAAACAACATGCGGATGTCTTAGTGTCAAACTACAAGTGGATGTCTTAGTGTCAAACTACAAGTGGATGTCTTAGTGTCAAACAACAAGTGGATGTCTTAGTGTCAAACAACAAGTGGATGTCTTAGTGTCAAACAACAAGTGGATGTCTTAGTGTCAAACAACAAGTGGATGTCTTAGTGTCAAACAACAAGTGGATGTCTTAGTGTCAAACAACAAGTGGATGTCTTAGTGTCAAACAACAAGTGGATGTCTTAGTGTCAAACAACAAGTGGATGTCTTAGTGTCAAACAACAAGTGGATGTCTTAGTGTCAAACAACAAGTGGATGTCTTAGTGTCAAACAACAAGTGGATGTCTTAGTGTCAAACAACAAGTGGATGTCTTAGTGTCAAACAACAAGTGGATGTCTTAGTGTCAAACAACAAGTGGATGTCTTAGTGTCAAACAACAAGTGGATGTCTTAGTGTCAAACAACAAGTGGATGTCTTAGTGTCAAACAACAAGTGGATGTCTTAGTGTCAAACAACAAGTGGATGTCTTAGTGTCAAACAACAAGTGGATGTCTTAGTGTCAAACAACAAGTGGATGTCTTAGTGTCAAACAACAAGTGGATGTCTTAGTGTCAAACAACAAGTGGATGTCTTAGTGTCAAACAACAAGTGGATGTCTTAGTGTCAAACAACAAGTGGATGTCTTAGTGTCAAACAACAAGTGGATGTCTTAGTGTCAAACAACAAGTGGATGTCTTAGTGTCAAACAACAAGTGGATGTCTTAGTGTCAAACAACAAGTGGATGTCTTAGTGTCAAACAACAAGTGGATGTCTTAGTGTCAAACAACAAGTGGATGTCTTAGTGTCAAACAACAAGTGGATGTCTTAGTGTCAAACAACAAGTGGATGTCTTAGTGTCAAACAACAAGTGGATGTCTTAGTGTCAAACAACAAGTGGATGTCTTAGTGTCAAACAACAAGTGGATGTCTTAGTGTCAAACAACAAGTGGATGTCTTAGTGTCAAACAACAAGTGGATGTCTTAGTGTCAAACAACAAGTGGATGTCTTAGTGTCAAACAACAAGTGGATGTCTTAGTGTCAAACAACAAGTGGATGTCTTAGTGTCAAACAACAAGTGGATGTCTTAGTGTCAAGAAACAAGTGGATGTCTTAGTGTCAAACTACAAGTGGATGTCTTAGTGTCAAACAACAAGTGGATGTCTTAGTGTCAAACTACATACGGATGTCTTAGTGTTAAACTACAAGTGGATGTCTTAGTGTCAAATAACAAGCTGATGTCTTAGTGTCAAGAAACAAGTGGATGTCTTAGTGTCAAACAAAAAGTGGATGTCTTATTGTCAAACAACAAGTGGATGTCTTAGTGTCAAACTACAAGTGGATGTCTTAGTATCAAACAACAAGTTGATGTCTTAGTGTCAAACAACAAGTGGATGTCTTAGTGTCAAACAACAAGTGGATGTCTTAGTGTCAAACAACAAGTGGATGTCTTAGTGTCAAACTACATGTGGATGACTTAGTGTCAAACAACAAGTGGATGTCTTAGTTTCAAACAACAAGCGGATGTCTTAGTGTCAAACAACAAGTGGATGTCTTAGTGTCAAACAAAAACAACAAGTGGATGTCTTAGTGTCAAAAAACATGCGGATGTCTTAGTGTCAAACTACAAGTGGATGTCTTAGTGTTAAACTACAAGTGGATGTCTTAGTGTACAACAACAAGTTGATGTCTTAGTGTCAAACAACAGGTAGATGTCTTAGTGTCAAAAAATAAGTGGATGTCTTAGTGTCAAATAACATGCGGATGTCTTAGTGTCAAACAACATGCGGATGTCTTAGTGTCAAACAACAAACATATGTCTTAGTGTCAAACAACAAGCGGATGTCTTAGTGTCAAACTACAAGTGGATGTCTTAGTGTCAAACTACAAGCGGATGTCTTAGTGTCAAGCAACAAGTGGATGTCTTAGTGTCAAACTAAAAGTGGATGTCTAAACAACATGCGGATGTCTTAGTGTCAAACTACAAGTTGATTTCTTAGTGTCAAAAAACAAGTGGATGTCTTAGTGTCAAACAACAAATGGATGTCTTAGTGTCAAACAACAAGTGGATGTCTTAGTTTCAAACTACAAGTGGATGTCTTAGTGTCAAACAACAAGTTGATGTCTTAGTGTCAAACAACAAGTGGATGTCTTAGTGTCAAGAAACAAGTGGATGTCTTAGTGTCAAACTACAAGTGGATGTCTTAGTGTCAAACAACAAGTGGATGTCTTAGTGTCAAAATACATACGGATGTCTTAGTGTTAAACTACAAGTGGATGTCTTAGTGTCAAATAACAAGCTGATGTCTTAGTGTCAAGAAACAAGTGGATGTCTTAGTGTCAAACAAAAAGTGGATGTCTTATTGTCAAACAACAAGTGGATGTCTTAGTGTCAAACTACAAGTGGATGTCTTAGTATCAAACAACAAGTTGATGTCTTAGTGTCAAACAACAAGTGGATGTCTTAGTGTCAAACAACAAGTGGATGTCTTAGTGTCAAACAACAAGTGGATGTCTTAGTGTCAAACTACATGTGGATGTCTTAGTGTCAAACAACAAGTGGATGTCTTAGTGTCAAACAACAAGTGGATGTCTTAGTGTCAAACAACAAGTGGATGTCTTAGTGTCAAACAACAAGTGGATGTCTTAGTGTCAAACAACAAGTGGATGTCTTAGTGTCAAACAACAAGTGGATGTCTTAGTGTCAAACAACAAGTGGATGTCTTAGTGTCAAACAACAAGTGGATGTCTTAGTGTCAAACAACAAGTGGATGTCTTAGTGTCAAACAACAAGTGGATGTCTTAGTGTCAAACAACAAGTGGATGTCTTAGTGTCAAACAACAAGTGGATGTCTTAGTGTCAAACAACAAGTGGATGTCTTAGTGTCAAACAACAAGTGGATGTCTTAGTGTCAAACAACAAGTGGATGTCTTAGTGTCAAACAACAAGTGGATGTCTTAGTGTCAAACAACAAGTGGATGTCTTAGTGTCAAACAACAAGTGGATGTCTTAGTGTCAAACAACAAGTGGATGTCTTAGTGTCAAACAACAAGTGGATGTCTTAGTGTCAAACAACAAGTGGATGTCTTAGTGTCAAACAACAAGTGGATGTCTTAGTGTCAAACAACAAGTGGATGTCTTAGTGTCAAACAACAAGTGGATGTCTTAGTGTCAAACAACAAGTGGATGTCTTAGTGTCAAACAACAAGTGGATGTCTTAGTGTCAAACAACAAGTGGATGTCTTAGTGTCAAACAACAAGTGGATGTCTTAGTGTCAAACAACAAGTGGATGTCTTAGTGTCAAACAACAAGTGGATGTCTTAGTGTCAAACAACAAGTGGATGTCTTAGTGTCAAACAACAAGTGGATGTCTTAGTGTCAAACAACAAGTGGATGTCTTAGTGTCAAACAACAAGTGGATGTCTTAGTGTCAAACAACAAGTGGATGTCTTAGTGTCAAACAACAAGTGGATGTCTTAGTGTCAAACAACAAGTGGATGTCTTAGTGTCAAACAACAAGTGGATGTCTTAGTGTCAAACAACAAGTGGATGTCTTAGTGTCAAACAACAAGTGGATGTCTTAGTGTCAAACAACAAGTGGATGTCTTAGTGTCAAACAACAAGTGGATGTCTTAGTGTCAAACAACAAGTGGATGTCTTAGTGTCAAACAACAAGTGGATGTCTTAGTGTCAAACAACAAGTGGATGTCTTAGTGTCAAACAACAAGTGGATGTCTTAGTGTCAAACAACAAGTGGATGTCTTAGTGTCAAACAACAAGTGGATGTCTTAGTGTCAAACAACAAGTGGATGTCTTAGTGTCAAACAACAAGTGGATGTCTTAGTGTCAAACAACAAGTGGATGTCTTAGTGTCAAACAACAAGTGGATGTCTTAGTGTCAAACAACAAGTGGATGTCTTAGTGTCAAACAACAAGTGGATGTCTTAGTGTCAAACAACAAGTGGATGTCTTAGTGTCAAACAACAAGTGGATGTCTTAGTGTCAAACAACAAGTGGATGTCTTAGTGTCAAACAACAAGTGGATGTCTTAGTGTCAAACAACAAGTGGATGTCTTAGTGTCAAACAACAAGTGGATGTCTTAGTGTCAAACAACAAGTGGATGTCTTAGTGTCAAACAACAAGTGGATGTCTTAGTGTCAAACAACAAGTGGATGTCTTAGTGTCAAACAACAAGTGGATGTCTTAGTGTCAAACAACAAGTGGATGTCTTAGTGTCAAACAACAAGTGGATGTCTTAGTGTCAAACAACAAGTGGATGTCTTAGTGTCAAACAACAAGTGGATGTCTTAGTGTCAAACAACAAGTGGATGTCTTAGTGTCAAACAACAAGTGGATGTCTTAGTGTCAAACAACAAGTGGATGTCTTAGTGTCAAACAACAAGTGGATGTCTTAGTGTCAAACAACAAGTGGATGTCTTAGTGTCAAACAACAAGTGGATGTCTTAGTGTCAAACAACAAGTGGATGTCTTAGTGTCAAACAACAAGTGGATGTCTTAGTGTCAAACAACAAGTGGATGTCTTAGTGTCAAACAACAAGTGGATGTCTTAGTGTCAAACAACAAGTGGATGTCTTAGTGTCAAACAACAAGTGGATGTCTTAGTGTCAAACAACATGCGGATGTCTTAGTGTCAAACAACAAGTGGATGTCTTAGTGTCAAACAACATGCCGATGTCTTAGTGTCAAACAACATGCGGATGTCTTAGTGTCAAACAACAAATGGATGTATTAGTGTCAAACAACATGCCGATGTCTTAGTGCCAAAAAAAAAGTGGATGTCTTAGTGTCAAACAACAAGTGGATGTCTTAGTGTCAAACTACAATTGGATGTCTTAGTGTCAAACAACAAGTTGATGTCTTAGTGTCAAACAACAAGTGGTTGCCTTAGTGTCAAGAAACAAGTGGATGTCTTAGTTTCAAACTACAAGTGGATGTCTTAGTGTCAAACAACAAGTGGATGTCTTTGTGTCAAACAACATGCGGATGTCTTAGTGTCCAACTACAAGTGGATGTCTTAGTGTCAAATAACAAGCTGATGTCTTAGTATCAAGAAACAAGTGGATGTCTTAGTGTCAAACAAAAAGTGGATGTCTTAGTGTCAAACAACAAGTGGATGTCTTAGTGTCAAACTACAAGTGGATGTCTTAGTGTCAAACAACAAGTTGATGTCTTAGTGTCAAACAACAAGTTGATGTCTTAGTGTCAAACAACAAGTGGATGTCTTAGTGTCAAACAACAAGTGGATGTCTTAGTGTCAAACAACAAAAGGATGTCTTAGTGTCAAATAACAAGCTGATGTCTTAGTGTCAAGAAACAAGTGGATGTCTTAGTGTCAAACAACAAGCGGATGTCTTAGTGTCAAACTACAAGTGGATGTCTTAGTGTCAAACAACAAGCGCATGTCTTAGTGTCTAACAACAAACGGATGTCTTAGTGTCAAACAACAAGTGGATGTCTTAGTGTCAAACAACAAGTGGATGTCTTAGTGTCAAACAACAAGTGGATGTCTTAGTGTCAAACAACAAGTGGATGTCTTAGTGTCAAACAACAAGTGGATGTCTTAGTGTCAAACAACAAGTGGATGTCTTAGTGTCAAACAACAAGTGGATGTCTTAGTGTCAAACAACAAGTGGATGTCTTAGTGTCAAACAACAAGTGGATGTCTTAGTGTCAAACAACAAGTGGATGTCTTAGTGTCAAACAACAAGTGGATGTCTTAGTGTCAAACAACAAGTGGATGTCTTAGTGTCAAACAACAAGTGGATGTCTTAGTGTCAAACAACAAGTGGATGTCTTAGTGTCAAACAACAAGTGGATGTCTTAGTGTCAAACAACAAGTGGATGTCTTAGTGTCAAACAACAAGTGGATGTCTTAGTGTCAAACAACAAGTGGATGTCTTAGTGTCAAACAACAAGTGGATGTCTTAGTGTCAAACAACAAGTGGATGTCTTAGTGTCAAACAACAAGTGGATGTCTTAGTGTCAAACAACAAGTGGATGTCTTAGTGTCAAACAACAAGTGGATGTCTTAGTGTCAAAAAAAAAGCGGATGTCTTAATGTCAAACAACAAGCGGATGTCTTAGTGTCAAACAACAAGCGGATGTCTTAGTGTCAAACAACAAGTGGATGTCTTAGTGTCAAACAACAAGCGGATGTCTTAGTTTCAAGAAACAAGTGGATGTCTTAGTGTCAAACAACAAGCGGATGTCTTAGTGTCAAACTACAAGTGGATGTCTTAGTGTCAAACAACAAGTGGATGTCTTAGTGTCAAAAAAAAAGCGGATGTCTTAATGTCAAACAACAAGCGGATGTCTTAGTGTCAAACAACAAGCGGATGTCTTAGTGTCAAACAACAAGTGGATGTCTTAGTATCAAACAACAAGTGGATGTCTTAGTGTCAAACAATATGCGGATGTCTTAGTGTCAAACTACAAGTGGATGTCTTAGTGTCAAACAACAAGTGGATGTCTTAGTGTCAAACAACAAAAGGATGTCTTAGTGTCAAACAACATGCGGATGTCTTAGTGTCAAACAACAAGTGGATGTCTTAGTGTCAAACAACAAGTGGGTGTCTTAGTGTCAAACAACATGCGGATGTCTTAGTGTCAAACTACAAGTGGATGTCTTAGTGTCAAACTACAAGTGGATGTCTTAGTGTCAAACAACAAACGGATGTCTTAGTGTCAAACAACAAGTGGATGTCTTAGTGTCAAACAACAAGTGGATGTCTTAGTGTCAAACAACAAGCGGATGTCTTAGTTTCAAGAAACAAGTGGATGTCTTAGTGTCAAACTACAAGTGGATGTCTTAGTGTCAAACTACAAGTGGATGTCTTAGTGTCAAACAACAAGCGCATGTCTTAGTGTCTAACAACAAACGGATGTCTTAGTGTCAAACTACAAGTGGATGTCTTAGTGTCTAAAAAGAAGCGGATGTCTTAGTGTCAAACAACAAACGGATGTCTTAGTGTCAAGCCACAAGCTGATGTCTTAGTGTCAAGAAACAAGTGGATGTCTTAGTGTCAAACAAAAAGTGGATTTCTTAGTGTCAAACAACAAGTGGATGTCTTAGTGTCAAACTACAAGTGGATGTCTTAGTGTCAAACAACAAGTGGATGTCTTAGTGTCAAACAACAAGTGGATGTCTTAGTGTCAAACAACAAGTGGATGTCTTAGTGTCAAACAACATATGTCTTAGTGTCAAACTACAAGTGGATGTCTTAGTGTCAAACAACAAGTGGATGTCTTAGTGTCAAACAACAAGTGGATGTCTTAGTGTCAAACAACAAGTGGATGTCTTAGTGTCAAACAACAAGTTGATGTCTTAGTGTCAAACTACAAGTGGATGTCTTAGTGTCAAACAACAAGCGGATGTCTTAGTGTCAAACAACAAGTGGATGTCTTAGTGTCAAACTACAAGTGGATGTCTTAGTGTCAAACAACAAGCGGATGTCTTAGTGTCAAACAACAAACGGATGTCTTAGTGTCAGGATAAAAGCGTTGCCAAGTTTACTGCCATTGTCCAGCATTCCCATAGTCAGTTCGTGATCTGTTGGGAGAAAGATAGCAATGAATTAAGTGAGACACTCCCATAGTCAGTTCGTGGTCTTTTGAGAGATAGATAGCAACGGATTAAATAAGACAATGCGAAAAAGATTTGAACTGGGTAAGTGGTGAATATATTTAATAATAGAGACATAAGTAAAAAAGAGTTGAAGAGGGAAATATGGGCCCCTAAGTTTGGGACTGTTGGGATTGTGTGCTCTAAAAGATTGAGAGAAGATTTGACTGAGATTTTTATCGACATTCATAGCAAAGTAGATACAGGCACTTGGATTTCAGTGAAGAAATCAATGCGTCAATGAGGTGAGAGAGTGAAAAAGAATAAATAGCGTCACTGGGGTAAGAGAGTGAAAAAGAATAAATAGCGTCACTGGGGTAAGAGATTGAAAAAGAATAAATAGCGTCACTGGGGTAAGAGAATGATAGAAATGAATAGTGTTATTAAAGTGAGAGAGTGATAGATATGAATAGTGATATTGGTGTTGAGTGAGAAATGGGGATGAGGTAGTAAATGCAATCACATATCACATTTATCGATTAAGACTGCTTTACAATTAGATTTTTTCTTGACATTAAATTCAAATTTCAATTTGTAATTTATTTATTTTTATTCAAATTATAATAGCAACCAAATGAGATCAATTCATTTTTTATTCAATATTTGGACAGGAATATTTCAATTAATAAAAATGTTCCTAAATTACAAGAAATTTACACAAAAAAGCGTATTTTAAAATTTTTAAATCGTTGCAGAACCTTCCAATATCGCTAACCATTATGGAATATTAGACATTTGTTGTAGCCCGTCCAGCATTTGCTGTAGCCCGCCCAACAGTTGCTGTAGCCCGCCCAACAGTTGCTGTAGCCCGCCCAAGTTGATGTAGCCCGCCCAACAGTTGCTGTAGCCCGCCCAACAGTTGATGTAGCCCGCCCAACAGTTGATGTAGCCCGCCAAACAGTTGCTGTAGCCCGCCCAACAGTTGCTGTAGCCCGCCCAACAGTAATGTAGCCTATACAACGATGGTGCCTAAAATGCGTGAACTTCCTATTAACTAAAGTCACTTGACGAAACATTCATTCAAGTAACGCACTTTATGATGTCCACAACTCGTGCAACCCCTCACTAGGTTTAATCCAACACCCTGTGCAACCCCTCACTTGGTTTAATCCAACACCCTGTGCAACCCCTCACTTGGTTAAGCCAACACCCTTCGAACTATATCAATATTCTGATGTCCCACCCACTTTTACAATCGCAGATTTATTACAGAATTTATTTCAATAAAATAAGCGAAAATATTTCGCACCAAACGCGTTTACCGTAGTTTTAAGAATCGCATTTAGCGCCATTTTCAGGAACGTTGTTGAATAAAAGCGTCTTTTGATTGTTACACTGAGAATTTTTTGCTTCAATCGGACGGAATGTCCTTCTAGCGTTCAAAAGTAGTCATAAATGAAAGTTATTTTAGAAGTTTCTTTTTATTGAGTTTACTTATTAAGAACTTAATAGGTCCTATAACTTGTTTATGAAGCAGTTAATAGGTCCTATAACTAGTTTATGAAGCAGTTAATAGGTCCTATAACTAGTTTATGAAGCAGTTAATAGGTCCTATAACTAGTTTATGAAGCAGTTAATACGTACTATAACTAGTTTATGAAGCAGTTAATAGGTCCTGTACCTAGTTTATGAAGCTGTTAATAGGTCATATAACTAGTTAATGAAGCAGTTATAGGTCCTATAATTAGTTTAACAAGCTGTTAATAGGTCATATAACTAGTTTATGAAGCAGTTAAAGGTCATATAACTAGTTTATGAAGAACTTAATAGGTTCTATAAATAGTTTATGAAGCTGTTAATAGGTCCTATAACTAGTTTATGAAGCTGTAAATAGGTCATATAACTAGTTAATGAAGCAGTTATAGGTCATATAACTAGTTTCACAAGCTGGTAATAGGTCATATAACTAGATTATGAAGCAGTTAAAGGTCATATAACTAGTTTATGAAGAACTTAATAGGTTCTATAAATAGTTTATGAAGCTGTTAATAGGTCATATAACTAGTTTATGAAGCAGTAATAGGTCATATGACTATGTTTATGAAGCAGTTAATAGGTCATATAATTTTTTATGAAGTTATAAAAGTTCTTAACCCCCAAGAGCTCTTTCCGGCTAAGGATGGACATATGTGCCAAGTTTGGTCAAGATCCATCAATCCATGTGGACAAATTTTATTCGGAAGTAAGCCACAAACAAACAATGTTTTATTTGCCAATTTGTTTGTGTCTCGTTAATTTAACTATTTAAAATTACACATTGATTATTATTTGTAACGGACTATGTTTTCACAAGAAAACAGAGAGGTAGCATGAGTGAACAGTGAATTGTGTTGACCATGTTTTGCCACGAGTAGACTGTATTGTATTTTTGAGAAGCAAATGTGAACTCCACGTTTTTGGAGAGTAAATTATGTTTTTTGGTAAAGCGGTCGTTTTCCACGTTTTGCTGGTAATAAAAGGGGCAGTTGAGTTGATTGAAAGCAGAAGAGTAGAGTTAGAGCTGAGAAGAGTTGAGTTAGAGTTGAGTTGTAGTACAGTTGAGCTGAGTTATAGCAGTGTGAGGACGTGTCTTTCTGAGTGATGGAATATTATATATATATATGTGAAATGATTACATTCATGCAAGGATTATTGTTAATACTATCAGTGTACAGTGTGATTCAATAAAGTACTGTAAGTTTAACCAGGATTCAGTATTCTTATTTGCGTGCCTGGATAATAAGATGAAGAACGAAGAAGTCTTAGCCGGTATCCTGAATTATTTACATAAAACAAGTGACCATGCTACTGACATAACCCACTAAATTACAATGATGTCAGAGCATGCGTTACATTATTGTTTTAATGTGAGACATTATCTGTTTCGAAAGTTTTAATTGTACATTGATGGAATACATCAATAATAAAGATACAAAATGAACAACCTTGACTTAAATGAAAAATGACCTATGTCATATAAACTGACCTAATAAAGGGTCGAGACTACGAAAAACCACCATATCATTGTCCAGGTAAATGCCACCGTTTAAGTACATGATCTGTAGGCGTACTATGTCAGAGCAGTGACGATTAGTTCTTATTTTCATTCCTGAAATCTTGAGTGGCTTCGGTCTGTATACATACCTGGAAACACAAATGTAGTACATACTATCTAGCATGTATTAGAATGTAGTTCATACTATCTAAGCTTGTATAAGAATGTAGTACATACTATCTAAGCATGTATAAGAATGTAACACATACTATCAAAGCATGTATTAGAATGTTGTACATACTGACTAAGCATGTATAGGAATGTAAAACATAATATCTAAGCATGTATAAGAATGTTGTACATACTATCTAAGCATGTATAAGAATGTAGTACATACTATCTAAGCATGTATAAGAATGTAGTACATACTATCTAAGCATGTATAAGAATGTAGAACATACTATCTAAGCATGTATAAGAATGTAGTACATACTATCTAAGCATGTATAAGAATGTAGTACATACTATTTAAGCATGTATAAGAATGTAGTACATACTATCTAAGCATGTATAAGAATGTAGTACATACTATCTAAGCATGTATAAGAATGTAGTACATACTATCTAAGCATGTATAAGAATGTAGTACATACTATCTAAGCATGTATAAGAATGTAGTACATACTATCTAAGCATGTATAAGAATGTAGTACATACTATCTAAGCATGTATAAGAATGTAGTACATAATATCTAAGCATGTATAAGAATGTAGTACATACTATCTAAGCATGTATAAGAATGTAACACATACTATCTAAGCATGTATAAGAATGTTTTCGCTCTGCAGTTTATACTCTTTTTTTTTTCATGCAGGTTCTTTGAAAACAAATGTTTTATAAGCAACTGACTTTCTGCTGCAAGTCACAATATTAACACACCAGTTATACCCTAAAAGGAATGGTGTCCATCTCCTATTCAGAGCAAAGTTTTCAATTAAACTGTTTGCGATGGTCGCTCTATAAATAGATTATATTAACGTCATGCAAATTAGTTTTTGTTGTTTTGATATTTTTAAATGGCGCATCAACTGATCGATCTCAAAAATTTATGTTTAAAAAATCAGTTATAAACATCATTTACAATCCTATGCCTTAAAGACATCATTAGTTGGACAACTTAACAACAAGCTCAACAGAATATGAACGTGTGGATCGACATGAGAGGGTCAGATAATATTTACAACTTCTAAGTTACGTTTTTTTAATTAGAAAATAATTGTGCTATATCAAGCATGGGAGTGTACAAGTATACGGTCAAATTTACTCACATCAATTCGACAAGTGCAAAGGTCAAATTAATAAATGTCAATTAAGGTTTACTATTTTATTTTCATTTTTAATCTGCTTTTCTGCGTTTTGAAATCTGCAACTTTTAAGCCAGGCGTGAACTGGTGATTGATTTTGTCTTCCTTATTCAACCATTTGTTAAAAAATAATGTTGATGCCATACCTTATGCCAGGTACATCTCGCTGAAGGAGCTCCCAGTACGGCCCTTGTGGGTGTTGATCCCCTACAAGATACATTGCCGTGGGCTGGATATGCCTGTGAGCACCTACATAAGCAATATAATGCCATATATCAAACGTGTACTCTCCGAATACTATAAAATAGACAATTTTAGGAACTTTACTGGTGTTGTTCAGCTCTCAAGCCACATGCTCTAAACTCTGAAGTCCAATCTGACGCAAATACAAACGACAGAAAATGTCTGCTTCCTTGGCAAAATTGTCACAAATGGCATAGGCGTCCAGATACCTTATGCTTGGATCGATGGAAGCCAAAAGATCTAATCAAGGGCATGTGATGTTGGTTTGGTTGGGATACGTCATGCCAAAATCGTTGTCTTTGTTGGCATCTCTTTTAGAATCCCATAGTCGAGTTTTCCCGGTGGAGAACAAGATTTTCGGCCAACAAGACTTCTCTGCCACTAAGTAAGTTTGTCTAGGGGTCATTTCGCCAAAAGACTTGATGATTACTGTCAAAGCTACGAATGCGAATACAATACACATAATATAAAGAGCCAGATAATTGTCCGACTTTGGCATGATTTCAAATGAGTGCTCCTGTCGTTGTGACTCCTGAAATTCAACACGAATTTTGCTTAGAGAGTCTTATTATAATGAATACATTTTGATAACTCTGTAAATATGTTGATAGAATACAGCTTCAATAACTTAATGTATGAACACTTGCTGCAATGATAGGATAATGTGAGAATAAGTCTCAACTTCTTCTGTTCATTTCAATGAATTAAAACTTGCTCTTCAAGAGTTCGAAAACCAGTGCATGAGTTCAATTATTTCTATCTGCTTAGTGGGGAATAGGCGAGTTCAACTTGTTTTTAAGAAATTAATAAAATTAAGAAATATTTAAAAACGTTGAATCAATTGAGTAAATTGAGTGCCCATGACCTGTCGTGTTAAATGAAATGAGTTTATCTTCACGGATTGTTTTATTAAAATACCTTGTTCTATTTTATTGGCTTGTTCTTTTAAATTGCTAATTTATTTCCTGAGTCTGCCAGAATTTTTATATTTACGTTTCCATTTGTAAGGATTCCAAAGTCTAAACATTCAATATATATTTAACTAATTTACTAGTATATTTCATTTTTGCTACTGTATATTCTATACATATATATATATATATATTTATATATATATATATATTTATATAGATCTATATATAGAATATATATATATATAGTTCGTCAGTTAATATCAACTATGCCAAGCTTACTTTTCGATTATGCTAATTGTGAGATTTGCTGTAGGTGCGCTGGTGGCTGATAAGGTTGATATTATTAATAAATTTTATATACAGAAGATATCTTAATTTTGTCTTTATTTAACACTAAAATAATGAAAAAGTAAATAGTGAAAACAATCCACCGTCTATGATCCACCTTCTAAACAGAGCATTTGGGTGGATACATGACTCTGAATATTAGCAGATCTGAAAGAATCTTCCAAATTCCCAATATTATTAGATCACAATTTATTATTTTGAAGAATGTTTGAAATTTTAAACCTCAAATCTTAAAGTGTATTTTCAAAGAATGATTTCCTTTGTTTCGTGAGATCTCTGTTGCACAAAACGATATTTTTAAAAGCCGTGTACTTCCTCTTCAGCGGCCTCGCACTCCTGTTTCCATACAATTCAATCTCGATTTGAAACGTCTGCTAATGGCGCCCTATTTAAGGGCTGGCTCGCTCAATGAATTCATCGCCTGTGAAGCATTTAAGGTTTAATAATTAATTCTCTGTAGTGTCTAGACTGTGAATTAGGATCTGTAAAGTTGGTTTTGCTATCGTGAGAGATTAGTCCAATTGATTTGAAACGAAACCTTTGGATTTCTATGGATTTCAACATTTGCTTTTTTTTTTGTTTACATAATCCGGATCAATATTTAACATGTTTTTGTTTGTTATGGTAGCTAACATCTTGCAAATATTGCGATAAGAAAACTCTACTTTGTTTTCGAAAAGCTCATAAAGTATCATACGTAGTTAGAATATTTCCCTAAATTAAAAATTTAAATTTATTTATTCTCATCTAAAACCCCAAATTTATAATAATTCTTAACAACATTAATTTGGGCCCATTCCATTTCAGTTAATGTTCCGAGCCATGCCGGTTGTTTGACAACTATGCTGACCTGGTGACCAATTCTATTCTTCCTAATGTTTATATCTTGATCTATTTCTTTACGACGCATGCCGTTCTACGTCCATAAGTTAAACACGTTCCTCTCATCAGCAATAGATTGTCGCAGAAGATATGTGACAGTCGGACACTTAGATTTATTGGATTTGACTAAGCAATAGATTTATTGTATGTGCATAAGCAATAGATTTATTGGATTTGCATAAGCAATAGATTTATTGGATGTGCACAAGCAATAGATTTATTTGATGTGCATAAGTAATAGATTGATTGGATGTGCATAAGCAATTGATTGATTGGATGTTCATATGCAATAGATTGATTGGATGTGCACAAGCAATAGATTGATTGGATGTGCATAAGCAATAGATTGATTGGATGTGCATAAGCGATAGATTGATTGGATGCGCATGAGCAATAAATTTATTGGATGTGACTAAGCAATAGATTTATTGGATTTGACTAAGCAATAGATTTATTGGATGTGCATAGGAATTAGGGAAATAATAGTCAACAATTAATGGTGTTTTTTTTTAAAAAGGGCAGAGAGTTTTATACAGATCTCGAAGTCCTTCTAGTAGCTGTCAGGTAGTTTGGGGTAGGATGTAGATCAATCCCTTAGTTCCAGCTTTAAGGTCAGTCAGTCCAGTAATAGAAACCAGGCTAAAGGCAAAATGATACAAAAAATGGGTAAGTATCCAGGTGAATATCCATAAGCTGACAAGTCCCATTCCAACCGCAACGAATTCAGATCGATGTATGGAAGGTGACATAGCTTGTACATATACATCCAATTTGTGGATAGATTATAGGTCTTGTCATTATCGGCTAGAGCATATGTTGTTTCACGACAATGCTGGACCATGCAAACATTTTAATAAATGAATTATGGGACATAGAATCATTAACAACCATTAAATTTACAGGTACATAATATTCATATGGTCATCTTGTTAAAAGAGACATGGGCGAGTTGGAACAACAAACCACCATCTCTATGCTGGGAGGGCGGCATGTCATAGCCAGCGGCAAAAGCAATAATAGAATGCATAAAAGCAATAATATAATACAGGCATTATTAGAATAAGATCAAACGCGATCGGATACTTGCCACATAGTTATATGAACAATACAAGTGCAATAACATAATACCAAAATCATGGTGGCGTACTTACTAGTACTCTAAATAGCAGTCGCAGTTAATGATAGAGCTAATGAAGTCCTAAGTCTAGTTACTTCCAGCATCCACAGTCAAGTGATCAGACGATGAAAGGCATTTTCTTGCTTGTTCTGGCTATTTATTAGAATTGGGTGATGATTCAAATTGGTGGTTTAAAGGTTATTTGTTTTCCCATCCAACGATAATCATTTCCGATGTTGCGGGTTTGACCTTCTACCCTCAAAGTTTATCGGTGTGAGGTGGAAAATCCAAAATCACGCTTATGCGTGAGCTATTTGATGTAATAATGCAATAACAACAAGGGACGATAGTCCGCTTTTCTACCGCCAGGGCAAAAATGAGGGGCTGTAGGGTATTTTTTTATCCAGATTTATTAGTGAGAGGGGTTGAACAAAATATCCACTTTTTTGGCTTGAGCGATCTGGCGTAGGAATGCGATAACCCCCAGGGAAGTCACTCGGATTATGCTATTGCGAGGGTAAAACATAGGGAGAGATGGGTATTATATTACAAGTGTTACCAAGGGCGGAGTTACGGGGGAGTATTTGACGAAGTCCAGCCTCAGATCGTTACAGCCTTACATGTTTAGACACCACCTCCAGTTTCAGATCGTTACGGCCTTACATGTTTAGACAATACCTCCAGCTGCAGATCGTTACAGCCTTACATGTTTAGACACCACCTCCAGCTTCAGCTCGTTACACCCTTACATGTTTAGACACCACCTCCAGCCTCAGATCGTCACACCCTTACATGTTTAGACACCACCTCCAGCTTCATATCGTCACACCCTTACATTTTTAGACACCACCTCCAGCTTCAGATCTTCACACCCTTACATTTTTAGACACCACCTCCAGCTTCAGATCGTTACGGCCTTACATGTTTAGACACCACCTCCAGCTTCAGATCGTCAAACCCTTACATGTTTAGACACCACCTCCAGCTTCAGATCGTTACACCCTTACATGTTTAGACACCACCTCCAGCTTCAGATCGTTACAGCCTTACATGTTTAGACACCACCTCCAGCTTCAGATCGTCACACCCTTACATGTTTAGACACCACCTCCAGCTTCAGATCGTTACAGCTTTACATGTTTAGACACCACCTCCAGCCTCAGATCGTTACATCCTTACATGTTTAGACACCACCTCCAGCTTCAGATCGTTACAGCTTTACATGTTTAGACACCACCTCCAGCCTCAGATCGTTACAGCCTTACATGTTTAGACACCACCTCCAGCCTCAGATCGTTACAGCCTTTCATGTTTAGACACCACCTCCAGCCTCATATCGTTACAGCCTTACATTTTAGACACCACGTCCAGCCTCAGATCGTTCCAGCCTTACATTTTTAGACACCATTTCAGCCTCAGATCGTTGAACCCTTACATTTTAGACACCACGTCCAGCCTCAGATCGTTACACCCATACATTTTTAGACACTGTCTTCTGTGTCATACTGACTCACTGTCGTCTGTGACATACTGACTCCACTGTCTTCTGTGTCATACTGACGACACTGTCTTCTGTGTCATACTGACTCCACTGTCTTCTGTCTCATACTGACTCCACTGTCTTCTGTGTCATACTGACTCCACTGTCTTCTGTGTCATACTGACGCCGCTGTCTTCTGTGTCATACTGACGCCACTGTCTTCTGTGTCATACTAAGAAATTTAAGGAACTGGAGGGTGTCACGGACTGCTGAAGTTGGGCATCGTCCGCGAACATGTGATAGAGCATTTCAAACTGCTTGATCACTGCACCCATCAGCCACAAAGGAACTCTTTGTTCCACACAACCACACATCTTCGTATGTTGAAGCACGCGTTCTTGTGAGTTGACATTTCAAGCTTTTGTTGATCCACTCATTTTATTTAATGGCCAATTTTAGATTTGACCTTGATGAAACAAACGTTTGAACGCATATTGAGATGCGTTTAGTTTGATAGATGACTAGGCCTGATATTAAATTCTTATACAAAACAGTGCTACATGCACACGTATGTTGTCTTAGGATTGTCAGTGCTACATGCACACGTGTGTTGTCTTAGGATTGTCAGTGCTACATACACACGTGTGTTGTCTTATGATTTTAATTAAAGGCTATTTTATGCCAACATTATACAAAATTGAAAGTAATCATTTAATTTTTTAATACTTCTAGACGTTTCATTATTCTCTTTTTTTTTTTAAAAGTGTGTCTATACACAGGACTCATTTCGTGGAATATTTACATGTGTGTCTATACACAGGACTCATTTCGTGGAATATTTACATGTGTGTCTATACACAGGACTCATTTCGTGGAATATTTACATGTGTGTCTATACACAGGACTCATTTCGTGGAATATTTACATGTGTGTCTATACACAGGACTCATTTCGTGGAATATTTACATGTGTGTCTCTACACAGGACTCATTTCATGGAATATTTACATGCTGTTATATTAATTTTGATTTGTAACGGTATTTTGTCATTTGTACTCATAGCACAATAGAGGTATTTTTTTGAGTACGTCCCATATGGCAGTAAAGTAACATAGTTTCTTTTTTTTTTTCATTTTCATTAAAAAATTAATAAGTAGCTTTGAATATAGCCATCTAGTTAATATCTTACATTTTCTTATTTATAGTTAATACATTTCATACAGGTAGAAAATATAATATAATAATAATGTTCTTGTGATAATAATTCTTATAATAATAGTTAATTGAATAATAGCATCAATATTTATAATATAAACCCAAAACTTAAATTTGTAGGTAATGTAGGCATAGTTATTAAATTTAAAGATTGTAAAAAAGCAAATACAGTTCATATTAGAGAATTTCCAGTTGACTCGGCGGACAATGAACTTTCTTCAGATGAAGAAGACAAGTTTGACGAAGACATTGATGTCCCAATTGTCTCTAATTCTAATAGTTCTGATTCAGAAGCAGATGGCAAGCATAGTCAGTATAAATAGTGTAATTATAATAAAATATAATTTTGGCATTTGGAAAAATTTAAATGATTTAGCAATACATGGCATAAAAATTCTGTAAGATTGCATATACATATTTTTAAGAAACATGTATTGATGTTTGAATTATAATTATAGTGTTTTATTTATATAACCGGTGTTTAAAATTTCAAATGAAAGTCAAGATGATGCTGCAGTACGGACATACGCTCCAGAGGAATCATTTGGAAGCAGCGAAAGGAAGGCGCTGAAATAACTCCTACCATTCCAGAATGACTTGGCAAGGAAAGGGAACCTGAGACACCTGGTACCCCCATAGAATACTTCAAAAGTTTTACAGATCTAGAGATTCTAGACAAAAATCGTGGAGGAGTCAAACAGATACAGTATTCAAAGTGACATTGATCGTCGACTGAACATTAAGAAGGACGAACTTGAGCAATTCTTTGATGTTGTCTTCTATATGAGTATTTGTAAGCTGCACCGAGCCCGTCTGTACTGGGGCTCTAAAACAAGGATACCTCATATAGCGATACCATGTGTCAACAACGTTTTGAGCAGATTTTTAAAAAAATCTTCATTTTGCAAATAATCAAGAAGCCAATGGAGATAAATTGCAAAAAAAAAATGTATTGTCAATGCTATCAATGCCAAGGTCAACAGCTTGCCCAAATCAGAACTTTTATGTATTGATGTGCAGGTTACACCATTTAAAGGGAAATCATTTCTGAAACAATACAATCCCAAAAAGACTAAAAAGTGGGGCTACAAGGTGTTTGTTTGTTCTGGCCACAACGGTCTAACACATGATTTTGAACTTTATACATTGAAGATAAATCCATGCACAGGACAACCTGACTTGGTGGCATCATCAAACAGTGTTCTTCGGCTATTTAATGATGTTCCTCGAGGTGTCTGGCATCAAGTATATTTTGATAATTGGTTTAACTTAATTCCCCTGCAAGCTACACTTTGGAAGGATGGTATAGCATCTCTTGGGACCCTACGTTCCAACAGACTGAAAGGCTGTTCATTACCTTCAGACAAGGAACTTTCAAAAAATGGCAGAGGTACCAGTCTGCTAAAGACTGGATCTTTTGATAATGTAGATTTGAAAGTAGTAAAATGGGTCGACAACAAGCACTTTTGCAACTATAGAGCCTTTGAAAAAGGTTAAAAGCTGGGACAGAAAACAGAAGATGGAAATATAATAAGTCTGTACAATAGTTTCATGGGTGGAGTAGACCACCTGAATTCTCTTGTAGCCCTACATAGAAATCCAATCAGATCCAAGAAATGGTATCACAGAATTATTGTTCATATCTTTGAAATGGCTGATGTTCAGTCATGGTTGATTTATGATCAAGATTTCAAGCACACAGTAATTGAACTCCAACCTTCTACTTAGGTCAATAATTGAATTCCAACCTTCTACTTAGGTCAGTAATTGAACCACAACCTTCTACTTAAGTCAGTAATTGAATTCCAACCTTCTACTTACCTCTACGTTAAACAACCGTCTTTGTTAGTTTTGTGTTGGAAGGTACGTCAAATAACCGTCATTGCTAGTCATGGTTGGAATGGATGTCAATTGAACATTCTTTTTGTTCTAGATCTTAATGATGAATTAATGAGGCAAAAAAGGTATTATTTTTCTTGCAATTCTAAGTTCAAAATAAAAAGGGGTGGGGGGGGGGTGTGACGTGACGTACGTTGTCTAGGGGTCGGTCCCCTGCGTACTAGCCACAGAACAATTTTCAAGGTTCTAGAACCCCTGTTGTCTAGCCCCTACAGAGCTGATGTGCTGAATAGTCCAAGTATTTATTAAAACAAACGATGCAAGGCTTCAGGGTTCATATGATTTATTGCCTCCATCTTCCTGACAGTGGAAACATGCAAAGTAAACATCCGCTGGTTTTCAGAATACAAAATTTGCGTCCAGAAAAATGCTGCACATAATATAAAAAATATATTTACAGAAGTCCTCTGCCATCCATGGAAAAAATCTCCCTCAACAAACTAACGTCCTCACATCCAATCCATAGCGTTCGCCACTGTCACGCTCTCTGAAACTCATCTTCCCTATTTTTACTCCTATCCTCACGTGGTTCCTCCCGACACAGCACACCGGTCACACACTCCTATCCTCACGTGGTTCCTCCCGACACAGCACACCGGTCAGACCTGACCGAGAAAAATAAAACCTCGTGGGGCACACGGGGAAAAGAAACTCACTCACGATTGGTCAAATTAACATCCAAAAAGCTGACACAGAAAAACTCACGCGATCTGAACGTGACAAGGGGGGGGGGAGGGGGAATGAATGGAAAACAGACAAGCATGGACATTTTATAAGAGCATTTCAGGGTGTTTAAGCGGGTCACGTGACTAGCTTCTCCCAAAATCATGTTGAAAGCTCTTTTCCACTATGAACTTGATCACGTCAAAGTTCAGGGCCAAACTTACCGATGAGCACCGTTAAGATATACTGAGGGTCTCAGCTGCTTCCTCACTAAAGGCAAATGTTGCTCACCTGTGTAAGAAGAAGCGCTGCAAGGTCTCTGGCAACAAGGAGTAGGAGGACGAAAGTAAAGCCAAGCTCTTGAGAACCCTTAATTTTATTAATAAGGGTTCAGCAGATGTTAACAATTGTACTTAACTGAATTTTTTACCGTTTTTTTGTGTGGCCCAGTCTCAATCACACTCTACCTCATGCGGCCCTGGAGGATTTGAGTTTGAGACCCTCTGCTCTAGACAAAATTAAGGAAAACTTCCTTTTGATGGGAACCTTTTTAAAGTGAACTTAACTACTAATTAATAAAGCATTCAGTTATGAATTAAGAGCTCTCTATAGCTGCACTATTGCATGTACAAGATGACAGCTGTGTCAACTATTTGTCCTCATGTCAAATCTTTCGTTGTCTAATTATCTTATGATGTTGATTATTTCGGGGGCATGTACTCCTTGGTCATACGGACTAGTTCGATTCAAACAACACTAATGCACTCCTTGGTCATACGGACAAGTTCGATTCAAACAACACTAATGCACTCCTTGGTCATACGGACATCAAGCTAAGTTTGTTGTGATTACGTGAGGAACCAGTTACGGACAAGTTCGATTCAAACAACACTAATGCACTCCTTGGTCATACGGACAAGTTCGATTCAAACAACACTAATGCACTCCTTGGTCATACGGACAAGTTCGATTCAAACAACACTAATGCACTCCTTGGTCATACGGACAAGTTCGATTCAAACAACACTAATGCACTCCTTGGTCATACGGACTAGTTCGATTCAAACAACACTAATGCACTCCTTGGTCATGGCGAAAGCAATGTCAACACTATCGTCTGTGTAGATCGTCATGTAAAGCTTTTAAACAAGGCTGTCAGTAACGACGGAAAACAGCCACATACTGTGTCCTCCATCACGACCATTCCCTATCTGTCAATACTAAGAGCACGGCCGGTGGCTCATGATTTCACATCGCCCGTCGTGACGAGATCAAATTTAATTGTCGTTGACCGCCAGCCTGCTGTGAAGCCGCAATCACGGCATTTCGGAGTACTATATTTTAACTCCCAGTCCTGCAGGAATAAGACGGCCGAGGTGTGTGATCTTGTCGTGGAGAGCAGGGCCGACCTTGTGTTCATTACCGAGACGTGGTTTAAACGTGTCGGAGATGAGGTGAAGCTTCAAGAAATTACACCTCCGGACTACGTCCTTCACTCTTGCCCACGGCAGTCGAGCAGTGGTGGTGGTATTGCCGTCCTTTACAGGAACTCCCTTAAAAACAGTGTGGCCTTCTCAAAATCGGACGAGTTTGTTTCATTTGAAATGTGCAAAATGCAACTT
>CAXITT010000914.1:173686-229847 GCA_964033795.1 Lymnaea stagnalis | reverse complement strand
TGTAGTCACGTGGTGTAGGCATGTGGTGTAGTCGTGTGCTGTATTCATGTTGTGGGTTGTGTGGTGTAGTCGTGTGGTGTAGTCGTGTCGTGTAGTCGTGTGCTGTAGTTATGTGGTGTGGTCGTGCGGTTTAGTCGTGTGGTGTAGTCGTGTGGTGTAGGAATGTGGTGTAGTCGTGGGGTGTAGGCATGTTGTGTAGTCGTTTGGTGTAGTCGTGTGTTGCAGGCATGTGGTGTAGTCGTGTTGTGTAGTTGTGTGGTGTAGGCATATTGTGTAGTCTTGTGGTGTAGTCACGTGGTGTAGTCATGTGGTGTAGTCATGTGTTGTAGTCGCGTGGTGTAGGCATGTGGTGTAGTCGTGCGGTGTAGTCGCGTGGTGTAGGCATGTGCTGTAGTCATGTGGTGTAGTCATGTGGTGTAGTCATGTGGTGTAGTCATGTGGTGTAGTCATGTGGTGTAGTCGTGTGGTGTGGTCGTGTGGTGTAGTCATGTGGTGTAGTCGTGTGGTATAGTCATGTGGTTTAGTCATGTGGTGTAGTCATGTGGTGTAGTCATGTGGTGTAGTCAAGTGGTGTAGTTGTGTGGTGTAGTCATGTGGTGTAGTCATGTGGTGTAGTCATGTGGTGTGGTCGTGTAGTGTAGGCATGTAGTGTATTTATGTGGTGTAGTCGTGTTGTGTAATCGTGTCGTGTAGTCATGTAATGTGGTCATGTGGTGTGGCCATGTGGTGTAGGCATGTGGTGTAATCGAGTGGTATAATCTTGGTTATAGTCATGAGGTGTAGTCGTGTGGTGTAGTCGTAGGGTGAAGGTATGTGGTGAAGTCATGTGTTGTAGTCGCGTGGTGTAGGCATGTGGTGTAGTCGTGTAGTGTAGTCACGTGGTGTATGCATGTGGTGTAGTCGTGTGCTGTATTCATGTTGTGGGTTGTGTGGTGTAGTCGTGTAGTCGTGTGGTGTAGTCGTGTCGTGTAGTCGTGTGCTGTAGTTATGTGGTGTGGTCGTGCGGTTTAGTCGTGTGGTGTAGTCGTGTGGTGTAGGAATATCTTGTAGTCGTGTGGTGTAGGCATGTTGTGTAGTCGTTTGGTGTAGTCGTGTGTTGCAGGCATGTGGTGTAGTCGTGTTGTGTAGTTGTGTGGTGTAGGCATGTTGTGTAGTCTTGTGGTGTAGTCGCGTGGTGTAGTCATGTGGTGTAGTCGTGTGTTGTAGTCGCGTGGTGTAGGCATGTGGTGTAGTCGTGCGGTGTAGTCGCGTGGTGTAGGCATGTGGTGTAGTCAAGAATGAGATAAAGGTGATACAATGTCAAGGAATAGATCAAGATAATACAATATCAAGGAATAGATCTAGATAATACAATGTCAAGGAATAGATCAATATGAATCAATGTCAAGAATAAGATCAAGATGATACAATGTCAAGGAATATATCAAGATATTAACCTTAATATTATTTTAATCTTAAAACTTTTTTATGGAAAATTAAGATTTAATGTTGTTTGTTTACCTAATTTCTATGTTACTGGTTATTTTTAAAAAACCTAAGATATATTATACTGTTGTTTGTTTGCCTAAGCTCCATGTTACTGTTGTTTGTTTACCTAAGCACCATGTAACTATTGTTTGTTTACTTAAGTACCATGTAATGTGTTGTTTGTTTACCTAAGCTCCATGTAACTGTTGTGTAACAGACCATGTTTTCACAAGAAACCAGAGAGGGAGCATGAGTGAACAGTGAACTGTGTTGACCATATTTAAACTCTCACTCATTTTCCTTCTGCCACATTTCTATTGCTGCCCACAGATACTACTTATCAGCTAAGTGCTATTTCTAATTTTTTTTTATACCGTTTTTTCTGTTGTTTTGTTCGCTGACGAAGGCTTTCTGCCGACACGTTCGCTGTTTTGTTGCGTTTATTTTTTCAGCTTTAACCCTACTCTGTTTTACTCATTTTATTTTGTACTAACCTGATTGCAGTCTCTCCCCTTATTACCTCTATGTTTCAAGAGACTAATATTGCTATGTTTCAACAGACTCACATTACTATGTTTCAAGAGACTAACCTTGCTATGTTTCAAGAGAATAATATTGCTATGTTTCAAGAGACTAACATTACCATGTTTATAGAGACTAACCTTACTATGTTTCAATAGAATAACATTGCTATGTTTAAACAGACTAACATTACTATGTTTCAACAGACTACATTACTATGTTTCAAGAGACTAACATTACTATGTTAAAAAAGACTACAATTACTATGTTTCAAGAGACTAACATTGCTATGTTACAAAAACTAACATTACTATGTTTCAATAGCCTAACATTATTATGTTTCAAGAGACTAACATTAGTATGTTTCAAGAGACTAACATTGCTATATTTCAAGAGACTAATATTGCAATTTTTCAAGAGACTAAAATTGCTATGTTTCAAGACACTAACATCACTATGTTTCAACAGACTAATTTTACTATGTTTCAAGAGACTGTTATTGCTATGTTTCAAAAGAATAACTTTACTATGTTTCAAGAGACTAACATTAGTATGTTTCAAGAGACTAATATTGCTATAGCTGCTGATAGAGGTGATGCAAAGTCAATGTACGAGAATATAAAGCAAGCAACAGGCCCTCTGATCTCCAAGACTGCGCGCTTAATGTCCAAATCATGGGAAATTTTAACTGATCGAGTTAAACAAGTTAAGCGGTGGATACAGCAGTACTTGGAAATATACGCAACGATAAACCAAGTCTCAACCGCTGCCCTTGACGGTATCCAAGACTTGCCGGTCATGGAGGAGCTTGATACCCTACCCACAATAGAAGAGCTATGTAGAGCCATCGATTGTCTCGCCAGTGGGAAAGCCCGGGGCAATGATGGTATCCCACCAGAAGCTCTCAAATGTGGAAAAGGAATACTATTACGGCCCTTGCACCATCTCCTTACTCTGTGCTGGGAACATGGACAGCTACAAGAGTTGAAAGATGCAAACATCGTAACATTGTACAAAAATAAAGGAGACAAGCGTGACTGCACCAACAATCGGGGAATCTCCCTCCTCAGCATAGTTGGAAAGGGTTTCGCCCGAGTTGCATAACACGCCTACAGATACTAGCATCAGGTGTCCTCCCAGAATCGCAATGTGGTTTTCGCGCCGGTAGGTCAACCCTAGACATGATCTTCTCTTTGCACCAGCTGCAGGAGAAGTGCAGGGAGCAACATATGCCTTTATACATTGCGTTTGTCCACCTCACTAAGGCTTTTGATCTTGTCAGCAGAAGCGGCCTGTTTCAGATCTTCAAAAAGATAGGCTGCCCAACACGACTGCTTAACATCATCAAGCAGTTCCACGAAAACATGTAAGGCACAGTGTGCTATATCGGTCCCACCTCAGAAGCTTTTCCAGTGAGTAGTGGAGTAAAGCAAGGTTGCGTGCTGGCTCCTACTTTAATTTCAATCTTTTTCTCCATCCTACTCCAGTATGCCTTTCAGAACAACAGCGAGGGGATATACATCCACAAAAGAGATGAGGGCAAATTATTCAACATTGCCCGCCTTAGAGCTAAGACTAAAACAAGAAAGGTCTTTCTGCGAGACTTTTTGTTTGCGGACGATGCCGCTTTGGTATCTCACAAAGCTTACGGCCTGCAGAGCCTCGTATCCAGCCTATCCGCTGCCTGCAAAGAGTTTGGCCTGACAATTAGCCTAAAGAAAACTAACATTATGGCACAGGGCGCTGACTCCCTCCCAACTATCGCCATCGACGACTACGACTTGGATACTGTTGACAGATTCACATATATGGGATCCAACATATCGAGCACCCTCTCAATGGAGGATAAGATAAGTGGCAGGATGGGGAAGGCCGCAACTGTTATCGTCAGACTGAAGAAAAGAGTCTGGTCAAACGCCAAACTCACAACAAGAACTAAGCTGCATGTGTACCAGGCCTGCATACTGAGCACAATCATGTATGGATGCGAGTCGTGGACCACATAATCTAAACACGAAAGAAGGCTCAACGTTATTCTCTTGAAACGTAGTAAATTAGTCTGTTGAAACAGCAATATTATTCTTTTGAAACAGTAATGTTAGTCAGTTGACCACAGCTGGGATCTGTTGAACAGACTATCATTGCTATGTTTCAACAGACTAACATTGCTATGTTTCAACAGACTAACATTACTAAGTTTCAAGAGCAAACATTGCTATGTTTCAAGTGACAAATATTGCTATGTTTCAAGAGACTAACATTGCTATGTTTCAACAGACTAACATTGCTATGTTTTAAGAGACTAACATTATTATGTTTCAACAGACTAACATTGCTATGTTTCAAGAGGCTAACATTTCTGTGTTTCAACAGACTAACATTGCTATGTTTCAACAGACTAACATTACTATGTTTCAACAGACTAATATTGCAATGTTTGAAGAAACTAAGATTTCTATTTTTCAACAGACTAACATTACTATGTTTGAAGAGACTAACATTGCTATGTTTGAAGATACTAAGATTGCTATTTTTCAACAGACTAACATTACTATGTTTCAAGAAACTAATATTGCTACATTTTAAAAGACTAATATTACTATGTTTCAAGAGACTAAAATTACTGTTTCAAGAGACTAACATTACTATGTTTCAACAGACTAATATTACTATGTTTCAAGAGGTTAACATTTCTATGTTTCAACAGACTAACATTGCTATGTTGGAAGAAACTAAGATTGCTATTTTTCAACAGACTAACATTACTATGTTTCAAGAGACTATCATTGCTATGTTTGAAGGGACTAAGATTGCTATTTTTCAACAGACTAACATTACTATGTTTCAAAAGACTAATATTGCTACGTTTCAACAGACTAACATGGTTTTTTTTTCAACAGACTAACACTACAATGTCTAATTAGACTAACACTGCTGAGTTTTAAAAGACTAACATTGCTGTGTGCAACAAACTAACATTACTATGTCTCAAGAGACTAACATCACTATGATTTTACAGACTAATATTGCTATGCTTAAAGAGACTAACATTGCTATGTTTATAGAGACTAACTTTGCTATGTTTCAAGTTACTAATATTGCTATGTTTAAACAGACTAACATTACTATGTTTCAAGAGACTAACATTGCTATATATCTACAGACTACATTTACTATGTTTCAATAGACTGACATTGCAAAGTTTCAACAGACGAACATTGCCATGTTTCAACAGACTAACATTACTATGTTTCAACATTTTAACATTAATATGTTTCAAGAGACTAACATTGCTCTGTTTAAAAATACTAACATTACATTGTTTCAAGAGACTAACATTACTATATTTCAACAGACTAACATTGCTATGTTTCAACAGACTAACATTAATATGTTTCAACAGGCTAACATTACTATGTCTCCACAGAATAACATTGCAATGTTTTAAAAGACTAACAGTACTATGTTTCAACAGACTAACATTGCAATGTTTCAAAAGACTAACATTTCTGCGTTTTAACAGATTAACATTGCTATGTTTCAAGACAGAAAATTTGATGGATTTAATTTCTTTTAAATTGCATCTTTTTTTAACGTGCACACATTTGATTGTAGCAACACATCGTATGTTAATCCTTGTTTCTGATATCTTTAAATGTTCATTTCAAAAAACAGATCTTAAACTTTTAAAAATAAAGAAAGGCAAACGTAAAAAAAAAATAATAAAATGTTAGCAGTGCAGAATAAGTGTTTTGTTCAATATAAGCTTAAAGCCAAATATAGACTTTAAGACACCAAAGACAGACTCTAATGTAACATTAAATATAGACTATAAGACACAAAATGTAGAATTTAATGCAACATCTAATATAGACATTAATGTAACACCAAATATTAATTTTAATGCAGCAACACATTTAGACTTTATTGCAACACCAAATATATACTTTAATGTAGCACCAAATATATACTTTAATGTAACACCAAATATTAATTTTAATGCAGCAACACATTTAGACTTTATTGCAACACCAAGTATATACTTTAATGTAGCACCAAATATATACTTTAATGCAACACCAAAGTTGCGTATTGCTTCTCGCACAAAAACATTAAAGGACTTTTACGGTTATCGCAAGGTCCGTTGAATGCACCTGAATGACCATGGGCGAAATACAAGCAATTCCTTCCATTAACTCTGTCCGGTTGTCCCGCGGCCCAGTCGATGTACTTCAAGCGCTTGCCAGTTCTGTGTGAAACATACACGCCCCTGTCCGGCATGCTCGTCCCAGACACAATGAACCCCACTTTACGTCTCTTGATTATTTCTACTATGATCAACTCTTTGCTCTTACTGTCAACTTCCGCCAGATAGGAGCAGATGGACAAACAGCTGTGTGTGGCCTCCATGTCGCTGGTGAAGACGTCTCTAGAGAGAAAGTATCGGATGCCAAAATGTTCATAAGGGGGATAAAACTGTTGGAGACTCAGCTTGTTTGGTAGGCATTCCGCTAGAAGGAGGAGATCAAACATAGACGATTGAAATGATTAGTCCCTTATGAGAACATTGCTACCATCAACTGACGGGATTGGTACAACGTAAGTTACCATCAACTGACTGGACTGGTGCAACATTAGCTGCCATCAAGTAACTGGATTGGTACAACATTACCTACTATCAACTGACGGGATTGGTACAACGTAAGTTACCATCAACTGACTGGACTGGTACAACATTAGCTGCCATCAAGTAACTGGATTGGTACAACATTACCTACTATCAACTGACGGGATTGGTACAACGTAAGTTACCATCAACTGACTGGATTGGTGCAACATTAGCTGCCATCAAGTAACTGGATTGGTACAACATTACCTACTATCAACTGACGGGATTGGTACAACGTAAGTTACCATCAACTGACTGGACTGGTGCAACATTAGCTGCCATCAAGTAACTGGATTGGTACAACATTACCTACTATCAACTGACGGGATTGGTACAACGTAAGTTACCATCAACTGACTGGACTGGTGCAACATTACCTACCATCAACTGACGGGATTGGTACAACGTAAGTTACCATCAACTGACTGGATTGGTGCAACATTAGCTGCCATCAAGTAACTGGATTGGTACAACATTACCTACTATCAACTGACGGGATTGGTACAACGTAAGTTACCATCAACTGACTGGACTGGTGCAACATTAGCAGCCATCAAGTAACTGGATTGGTACAACATTACCTACTATCAACTGACGGGATTGGTACAACATTACCTACTATCAACTGACTGTACTATTATCCGAAACTGATAATCGGAAAACGTATTATTGTTTAATCACTGTTTTCTTAACAACAAAAGACAATTGATTAACAATGTGCAGAGCGAGGTGAGAAGTGCTATAAATAACGTTAAACCAAATGCTTAACAATGATTTGAATAACGTACTTATCAATGCGGCTAAACAATGTGCCAGTGTGGTGGGGGGGGGGTTAATGCCAGTGGCCATTGACCAGAGGCGTAGCTAAGGGATGGCACATATGAGACATACGTCCCCGGCACCAGACAAGCTGGGGCGCTAAAATGGCCTTGATGGTATTCAATGGTTGAAATTAATGGGTTTTAGAGTCAAAAATGGGGAGGCGAGTAAAAACGATTTTGTCCCATGACACCAAACACTCTATCTACGCCCCTGACAGTGGCGTAGAAAGGGGTGAACGCGGTGGACTAGCAAGTGGTCACTATTTCTTTATAAGGAGATGTGGCATTTTCGGACAACAGCACAGCTCAAAATCAAAGGAATACATTTTGGAGTTTAATTAAAGTCAATATTTCTTTTAGCCTTTTTGCTTTGGGGTAAGTACATTTTTAAGCGCAGTAGGAGACATTATGGCCCCAAGTGTCAATCACAAACTGATTTCACTCCAGCTGTGCCGTGTACCAATGTCCCATCACAAGCGTATATTTAACCCTATACTGACTATACTAGAAGAGGAACCCTATACTGTCACTCTGACCAGCGAGGGATACCTGAAAGAAACACTGAAATGTGCTACCTATAGTGCTAGTAATGTGCTACCTATAGTGCTAGCAATGTGCTACCTATAGTGCTAGCAATGTGCTACCTATAGTGCTAGCAATGTGCTACCTATAGTGTTAGCAATGTGCTACCTTAAGTGCTAGCCCAAAAAAAGGCTGACAAGCTTTTAAACCAACTACTATTTAAACCAAATATTAATTCTAACATCGACAAAGAGACAGTTAACTTACATTCTCCAGTGGTCCGCGGAGTGGTGCTTTCAGTCGTCGTCACTGTCAGAGTGTACATAAGAAAAGTAAGTATCAAAATCAGCTGGAAATCGACTCATGTCACATCACCTAATATCACATCGGCTAAAATTCATATCGACTAATGATCCCATCGACTAATGTCACATCGATAAATGTCACATCGATAAATGTCAATATGCTATATTTTAGTTCTCTACTTCAAAAAAAAAATTGTTTAACTGTTCAATCTAATTATGATGTAAGACACAGAGACCTTAAGCAAGTTCATCTGGTGATAACAGCTCTGCTGTGTTTATTTACTTCAAGAAAGTCCTCATGATATAGTCATGTCAAACTCATGATATAATCATGTAAACTCGTGGAAAATCATGTAAATATAAACAATATTTGTGTCTTGTAAGAGTTTGTTAGGGAATTTAAAACCATTTTATCAAACACAAGATTCAACTCCCCATCTTTTACCACACGCTCAAAGTGGAGTTGGGTGCTATATTTGGAAGGGCCAAACAAATGTTGCTGTGCTAGCAGACGCCACATAGTACTTTAGACTGAACCCCCAGAATAGAGTTAACCTATTCCCCATACACCATCTACACCATTCTTTCAATGCACTCACCTGTGGTGGTTATCCTTGTTGTCGTGATGCCACAGTTGTATTCACTTGGAGGTAAACATTTCCGAAGCTGAGTAGTGATTTTTAAAAAATTCTAAGACACTTCTGACTCTACATATTCAATTGTTTCTAAGGCACTTCTGACTCTACATATCCAATTGTTTCTAAGACACTTCTGCCTATACATACTCAATTGTTTCTAAGACACTTCTGACTCTACATATTCAATTGTTTCTAAGACAATTCTGACTCTACATATTCAATTGTTTCTAAGACACTTCTGACTCTACATATTCAATTGTTTCTAAGACACTTCTGACTCTACATACTCAATTGTTTTTAAGACACTTCTGACTCTACATATTCAATTGTTTCTAAGACACTTCTGACTCTACATACTCAATTGTTTTTAAGACACTTCTGACTCTACATATTCAATTGTTTCTAAGACACTTCTGACTCTACATACTCAATTGTTTTTAAGACACTTCTGACTCTACATACTCAATTGTTTTTAAGACACTTCTGACTCTACATATTCAATTGTTTCTAAGACACTTCTGACTCTACATACTCAATTGTTTCTAAGACACTTCTGACTCTACATACTCAATTGTTTCTAAGACACTTCTGACTCTACATACTCAATTGTTTCTAAGACACTTCTGACTGTACATACTCAATTGTTTCTAAGACACTTCTGACTCTACATATTCAATTGTTTCTAAGAAACTTCTGACTCTAAATACTCAATTGTTTCTAAGACACTTCTGACTCTACATACTCAATTGTTTCTAAGACACTTCTGACTCTACATATTCAATTGTTTCTAAGACACTTCTGTCTATACATACTCAATTGTTTCTAAGACACTTCTGACTCTACATATTCAATTGTTTCTAAGACACTTCTGACTCTACATATTCAATTGCTTCTAAGACACTTCTGACTCTACATACTCAATTGTTTCTAAGACACTTCTGACTCTACATATTCAATTGTTTCTAAGACACTTCTGACTCTACATATTCAATTGTTTCTAAGATACTTCTGAATCTAAATATTCAATTGTTTCTAAGACACTTCTGACTCTACATACTCAATTGTTTTAAGACACTTCTGACTCTACATATTCAATTGTTTCTAAGACACTTCTGACTCTAAATACTCAATTGTTTTTAAGACACTTCTGACTCTACATATTCAATTGTTTCTAAGACACTTCTGACTCTACATACTCAATTGTTTTTAAGACACTTCTGACTCTACATGCTCAATTGTTTTTAAGACACTTCTGACTCGACATATTCAATTGTTTCTAAGACACTTCTGACTCTACATACTCAATTGTTTTTAAGACACTTCTGACTCTACATATTCAATTGTTTCTAAGACACTTCTGACTCTACATTCTCAATTGTTTTTAAGACACTTCTGACTCTACATATTCAATTGTTTTTAAGACACTTCTGCCTATACATACTCAATTGTTTCTAAGACACTTCTGACTCTACATATTCAATTGTTTTTAAGACACTTCTGACTCTAAATATTCAATTGTTTCTAAGACACTTCTGACTCTACATATTCAATTGTTTCTAAGACACTTCTGACTCTACATACTCAATTGTTTCTAAGACACTTCTGACTCTACATATTCAATTGTTTCTAAGGCACTTCTGACTCTACATATTCAATTGTTTCTAAGACACTTCGGACTCTACATATTCAATTGTTTCTAAGACACTTCTGACTCTAAATATTCAACTGTTTCTAAGACACTTCTGACTCTACATACTCAATTGTTTTAAGACACTTCTGACTCTACATACTCAATTGTTTCTAAGATACTTCTAACTCTACATACTTAATTGTTTCTAAGACACTTCTGACTCTACATACTCAATTGTTTCTAAGACACTTCTGACTCTACATACTCAATTGTTTCTAAGACACTTCTTACTCTACATATTCAATTGAATGAAACACATTTCTGACTTATTCTTTAACTTTAATATTAAAATAGGACTATTTATGTGGCTCAGTGGCAAATTAATGTGAGTATGATGCAGGTTAATGGGAATTAACCGTCGGAGCTCTCCCTGACTGTCCGCTTCTCTGTCCGGCCGACTTCTGTCCAGTCCTGTCCAGAAGTCCCTATTTATAAGTCCCAAGCCCATAGAGTTTCTTTCCCATGTCTATAATCTGACGCACCAACCCTTTTGATCAGTCAGTCGCTACAACCACCCCTGTCGCCTCCAGGAAATACCCTGGTCCGATGGCCGGTAACCCTGCTGTAAGATCTGACGCGCCCGGCCCTTTGATCAGTCGGTCGAGGTCCGAACTCTCCACAACATGTTGTAGGTTTATGGGAATATATTGAAGGTTTATGGGAATATGTTGAAGGTTAATAGGAATATGTTGAAGGTTTATGGGAATATGTTGCAGGTTAATGGGAATATATTGAAGGTTAATGGGAATATGTTGTAGGTTTATGGGAATATGTTGAAGGTTTATGGGAATATGTGGAAGGTTTATGGGAATATGTTGCGGGTTAATAGGAATATGTTGTAGGTTTATGGGAATATGTTGAAGGTTTATGGAAATATGTTGAAGTTTTATGGGAATATGTTTAAGGTTTATGGGAATATGTTGAAGGTTTATGGGAATATGTTTAAGGTTTATGAGAATATGTTTAAGGTTTATGGGAATATGTTGCGGGTTAATAGGAATATGTTGAAGGTTTATGGGAATATGTTGCAGGTTAATGGGAATATATTGAAGGTTAATGGGAATATGTTGTAGGTTTATGGGAATATGTTGAAGGTTTATAGGAATATGTTGAAGGTTTATGGGAATATGTTGCAGGTTAATGTGAGGATGTTGTAGATTAATTGGAATATTTCGCAGGCTCTGTGAATATGTTGCATGCTAATGTTAATATGTTGAAGGTTAATGTGAATCTGATAGATTAATGTGAATCTGGTAGGTTAATGAGAATGTGCCAGTATAATGTGAATGTGTTGAAGGTTAATGTGAATTTGGGGCAAATTTTATTTTCGTCTTGGTATCTCGTCTCCATTTTGGAATATTAAAAATTTAATTTTTAAATAATTTTTTTGTTATTCTTCCCTTTACCTTATGTGACATTAGATGTTTTATTAAGCCAATATTTTCCTTTCTTTTGTCATTAAGATTATATTCCACTATGTCATAACTACATATGCTAATAACTCTTAAGGCGCGCTATATATTAATGTATGTTTGTAATCTATGCTATATATTAAAACTGACGCTAGGCAAGAAGCTGGTGTTGCTATCAAAACGTCTCCTGTGAGCAGGCTCCCCACCTCTCTAAAAGGTATCAATGACCGTCTCATGACGTTGAAACTACCCATCTGCCATGGAAAGAAGTCTGCTATGCTAGTCAGTGCCTATGGACCCACCCTGACAAACACTGAAGAGCCATAGATTTGTTTTATGAACTCTGAACACTGTCATCTCTTCCATACTGATTGCTGACAAACTCATCTTACTTGGAGATTTCAATGCACGTGTCGGCAGTGACTACACCCCCTAACGGGGGTTATTGGGAAGTGCAACTGCTACGTAAGACCTTTGCTAAATACGGCCTTCTAAAATCGAACTCCACCTTAGCCTGCCTACGCGCAACAAGACCTCCTGGATGCATCCCCGTTCAAACCACTGGCACCTAATTGATTATGTCATCTTCAGAAGTAGGGACCGCCAGGACGTGAGGGTGACTAAGGCCATGTGTGGCGCAGAATGCTGGACGGATCACCACCTCATCGTCTCAAATATGACAATTCACATCCAACCTAAGAGATGACCCCAGGCCACCAAAGCTCCAAAACGCCTCAACATCAGAAAGTTGAAGATCCTTGTTGTGAGACAAGCCTCAATGATGCCTCAATTATCCACGTGTACAAACACAAAGGAAACCGCCATCCCTGCGACAATCACAGTGAACTTTCCCTGCTGTCCATTGCAGGCAAGATCTTGGCCTGAGCCCTTCTGAACCGCCTGAATGCACATCTAGAGGTAGGTCTCCTACCCGAAAGTCAATGCGGTTTCCGCAAAAAATGCGGAACTATCGATAAGGTGTTTGCAGCTAGACAGCTTCAAGAGAAATGCCAGGAGCAAAATATAGATTTGTATTCCACATTGATCTGCTTGAATAAGGCTTTTAACAGGGTCAATAGAGGTGGCCTGTGGAAAATCATGAAGAAATACGGATGCCCAGACGAGCTCACAAACATCATCCGTCAGCTGCATGATGGCGTGATGGCCCAAGTGCAGGACAACGGTCAATCATCTCAAGCATTCCCCGTCACAAACGGTGTAAAGCAGGGTTGTGTTCTTGCTCCCACACTCTTCTGTATTATGGTTTTTGCAATGCTGTCTGGTGCGTTTAAGGACTCCAACCCGGGCTTGCCAATCCGGTTTCGCAGTGATGGTTCAGTCTTCGACCTTAGGACGCTTCAAGCTAAAACTTAGGTAAAAAATAACACCATCAAGAGCTTCTGTTTGTCGGACGATTGTTTCCTCAACGCTGCCTTAGAAGCCCTCATGCTAAGTAGCGTTGATATCACTCCGAGGTCTGCAGTAATTTTGGCCTCACAATCAACACAAAGAAGACTGAGGTCATATATCAACAAGCTCCCAGTAAGCCCTACTTCGAACCCAACATCCTCATCAGCGGACAGCGTCTCAACCCGGTGGATAAATTTCCTTACTTGGGCAGCACCCTCTCTAGATCTGTCATCATGGATGATGAAATGAATGGCAGAGTCGGAAAAGCTAGTGCTATATTTGGCAGACTCCGCAGAACTGTTTGGACAGGAGAGGTATCAGACGAGAAACGAAGATCAAGGTCTATAGCGCAGCAGTCCTCCCTACACTTCTATGTGGATGTGAAACGTGGACAGCCTACCAGCGTCACGCCAAGAAACTGAATCATTTTCACATAACGTGCCTCAGGAAACTCCTTGGCATTAGGTGACAAGAGATCTGACACAGAGGTCCTCGCTAGACCGAACCTACCTATTTTATTTACCACCCTAATGCAGTCTCAAGAAGGTAAAGAAAGGCGTTACAAAGACACACTGAAAGTGGCACTAAAGGCCTTCATCATCAACCCCACTCAATGGGTGCAGTCAGCCCAGGACAGGGCCAGTGGAGAGCAGCTGTCAAGAGGGGAGCTAAATCCTATCAAGCTAGTAGGCAAACCACAGCTGAGACACGCAGTCATGATGGCCGAAAGAGCAACATTAGGTTGGCGTCGGCAGCAACCATCCCGCGGTGCCAGAGATTATTCCGAGCACGAATTGGTCTAGCAAGCCCCCTCCCCACCCACCTAACCGGTTGAATCGATGGTCCTAGTCGATTCCGACGGACGAACAACAATACCAACACTATTAAAACCCATATAATAAGTTATTAACAACAACAACAATATTAAAACAACCTATATAATAAGTTGCATGGCTCATAACGAAGAAATAACTTAGTTTTTCAAAAAATTTTAACAATTTGTTTTGCTGGCAACCATCCGTCACAGGGCGAAATCCACAGGGCCTGGGATTATTCTTCATGGATTGTAGCTGGTTCCCAACAGCAAGTCGCCTCTCTCCAGCCGATGGCTAACCAGGCTCCCAGGTTAACGGGTCCCATCCATCCAGGTTGCTGGTTTGCTTGACTGGGCTTTGGTTGGAGTTGAGCCTTGGACCACCAACATGGGGTCTGCACAGTTTAGACCACTCGGCCACCCAGCACACCACTCGGCCACCCAGCACACCACTCTCCCACCCAGCACACCACTTGGCCACCCAGCACACCACTCGGCCACCCAGCACACCACTCGGCCACCCAGCACACCACTCGTCCACCCAGCACACCACTTGTCCACCCAGCACACCACTCGGCCACCCAGCACACCACTCGGCCACCCAGCACACCACTCGGCCCCCCAGCTCACCAATCGGCCCCCAAGCACACCGACTTAGAGATATTTAAAGTGTGCGTGATTTAGTTAGCAATAATTTTTAGCTGTAATTGACAGACTGGCATCAGGTAAATTAAGATTGAAATACGATTCTTTGATACCTTTTTGGCAGCAGAGGCAGAAAGAACACTAAGTGTCGCATGTTTTTACCTGAGGGTGAAAGTTTCCATTCTCTGGGCATTCCTTTAAGACGGATACCTCTCTGTTGCATTGGTAGTACTTCTGACATATCTTGGGGTGAGGTCTTCTCCCAATGTTCACACCAAGACATGCATCTGAATCTATCATTCAAGTCATTATTTTAATTAGAAAACATATGTTAAAGAAGATTACAGAGACAATTAATAAGTGAAAAAATACGACTTCTGATCTTAGCTGTGGAGTCAACTAGGTGGATAACTTTTGTTTCATGTGATTCTCTAATCATAATTAGGTTGAGGCTTTTCTCATACGGAGAAAATATGATTATAATGTCGTGACTATAACTTTTGGTTTGAGAATGAGCATTGGTTACTGGGTTAGTGGGTGCGTCAATGAGTTCGTTATTCAGTGGATTAGTTGTCACATTTGTTATCAATTCTACTGTTATGGTGACACAGGACTAGATCTCGACCAAGTAGATTGATTGTCTGATAGTTAATAGAATTATAGGATGAGATCTCGACCAAGTAGATTGATTGTCTGATATTTAATAGAGTTACAGGATTAGAACTCGACCAAGTAGATTGATTGTCTGATAGTTAATAGAGTTACTCCTACTCTAGAGCTGGTTCATCATTGATTGTCTGATATTTAATAGAGTTACAGGATTAGAACTCGACCAAGTAGATTGATTGTCTGATAGTTAATAGAGTTACAGGATGAGATCTCGACCAAGTAGATTGATTGTCTGATAGTTAATAGAGTTACAGGAAGAAATTTTAACCAAGTAGATTGATTGTCTGATAGTTAATAGAGTGAAGGGATGAGATCTCGACCAAGTAGATTGATTCTCTGATAGTTAATAGAGTGACAAGATAAGATCTCGATCAAGTGGATTGATTGTCTGATAGTTAATAGACTTACAGGATGAGATCTCAACCAAGTAGATTGATTGTCTGATAGTTAATAGAGTGATAGGATTAAATCTCGACCAAGTAGATTGATTGTCTAATAGTTATAAGAGTTACAGGATGAGATCACGACCAAATAGATTGATTGTCTAATAGTTAATTAAGTTACAGGATGAGATCTCGACCAAGTAGATTGATTGTCTGATAGTTAATAGAGTGACAGGATGAGATCTTATAAGAGTTACAGGATGAGATCACGACCAAATAGATTGATTGTCTAATAGTTAATTAAGTTACAGGATGAGATCTCGACCAAGTAGATTGATTGTCTGATAGTTAATAGAGTGACAGGATGAGATCTTGACCAAGTAGATTGATTGTTTCATAGTTAATTGAGTGACAGAATGAGATCTCGACCAAGTAGATTGATTCTCTGATAGTTAATTAAGTTACAGGATAAGTTTTCAACCAAATAGATTGATTGTCTGATAGTTAATAGAGTTACAGGGTGAGATCTCGACCAAGTACATTGATTGTCTCATAGTTAATTAAGTTACAGGATGAGATCTCGACCTAGTAGATTGATTTTCTCATAGTTAATTAAGTTACATGATGAGATCTCGACCAAGTACATTGATTGTCTGATAGTTATAAGAGTTACAGGATTAGATCTCGACCAAGTAGATTGATTGTCTGATAGTTAGTAGAGTTACAGGATGAGATCTAGACCAAGTAGATTGATTGTCTGATATTTAATAGAGTTACAAGATGAGATCTCGACCAAGTAGATTGATTGTCTGATAGTTAATAGAGTTACAGGATGAGATCTCAACCAAGTAGATTCATTGTCTGATAGTTAATAGAGTTACAGGATGAGATCTCGACCAAGTAGATTAATTGTCTGATATTTAATAGAGTTACATGATGAGATCTCGACCAAGTGGATTGATTCTCTGATAGTTAATTAAGTCACAGGAAAAATCTAGACCAAGTAGATTGATTGTCTCAAAGTTAATGAAGTTACAGGATGAGATCTCGACCAAGTAGATTGATTGTCTGATAGTTAATTAAGTTACAAAATGAGATCTCGACCAAGTAGATTGATTGTCTGATAGTTAATAGAGTTACATGATGAGATCTCGACCAAGTAGATTGATTGTCTAATAGTTATAAGAGTTACATGATGAGATCTCGACCAAGTAGATTGATTTTCTGATAGTTAATAGTGTTACACGATGAGATCTTGACCAAGTATATTGATTGTCTAATAGTTAATTAAGTTACAGGATGATATCTCGACCAAGTACATTGATTGTCTGATAGTTATTAGACTTACACGATGAGTTCTCGACCAAGTAGATTGATCTTCTGATAGTTAATAGAGTTACAGGATGAGATTTCAACCAAGTAGATTGATTGTCTGATAGTTAATAGAGTTACAGGATGAGATCTTGACCAAGTAGATTGATTGTCTGATATTTAATAGAGTTACAGGATGAGATCTCGAAGAAGTGGATTGATTCTCTGATAGTTAATTAAGTTACAGGAAAAATCTAGACCAAGTAGATTGATTGTCTCATAGTTAATAGATTTACAGGATGAGATCTCGACCAAGTAGATTGATTGTCTGATAGTTAATAGACTTACAGGAAGAAATCTCGACCAAGTAGAATGATTCTCTGATAGTTAATAGAGTGACAAGATAAGATCTTGATCAAGTAGATTGACTTTCTGATAGTTAATATACTTACAGGATGAGATCTCGACCAAGTAGATTGATTGTCTGATAGTTAATAGAGTGACAGGTTGAAATCTCGACCAAGTAGATTGATTGTCTCATAGTTAATAGAGTGACAGAATGAGATCTCGACCAAGTAGATTGATTGTCTGATAGTTAATAGAGTGACAGGATGAGATCTCGACCAAGTAGATTGATTGTCTAATAGTTATAAGATTTACAGGATGAGATCTCGACCAAGTAGATTGATTGTCTGATATTTAATAGAGTACAAGGATGAGATCTCGACCAAGTAGATGATTGTCTGTTTAATAGAGTTACAGGATGAGATCACGACCAATTAGATTGATTGTCTAATAGTTAATTAAGTTACAGGATGAGATCTCGACCAAGTAGATTGATTGTCTGATAGTTAATAGAGTTAAAGGATGAGATCTCGACCAAGTAGATTGATTTTCTGATAGTTAATAGAGTTACAGGATGAGATCTCAACCAAGTAGATTGATTGTCTGATAGTTAATAGAGTTACAGGATGAGATCTCGACCAAGTAGATTGATTGTCTGATAGTTAGTAGAGTTACAGGATGAGATCTAGACCAAGTAGATTGATTGTCTGATATTTAATAGAGTTACAGGATGAGATCTCGACCAAGTAGATTCATTGTCTAATAGTTATATGAGTTACAGGATGAGATCTCGACCAAGTAGATTGATTGTCTGATAGTTAATAGAGTGACAGGATGAAATCTCGACCAAGTAGATTGATTGTTTAATAGTTATAAGAGTTACAGGATGAGATCACGACCAAATAGATTGATTGTCTAATAGTTAATTAAGTTACAGGATGAGATCTCGACCAAGTAGATTAATTGTCTGATAGGTAATAGAGTGACAGGATGAGATCTCGACCAAGTAGATTGATTGTCTAATAGTTATAAGAGTTACAGGATGAGATCTCGACCAAGTAGATTGATTGTCTGATATTTAATAGAGTTACAGGATTAGAACTCGACCAAGTAGATTGATTGTCTGATAGTTAATAGAGTTACAGGATGAGATCTCGACCAAGTAGATTGATTGTCTGATAGTTAATAGAGTGACAGGATGAAATCTCGACCAAGTAGATTGATTGTCTAATAGTTATAAGAGTTACAGGATGAGATCACGACCAAATAGATTGATTGTCTAATAGTTAATTAAGTTACAGGATGAGATCTCGACCAAGTAGATTGATTGTCTGATAGTTAATAGAGTGACAGGATGAGATCTCGACCAAGTAGATTGATTGTCTAATAGTTATACGAGTTACAGGATGAGATCTCGACCAAGTAGATTTATTGTCTGATATTTAATAGAGTTACAGGATGAGATCTCGACCAAGTAGTTTGATTGTCTGAGAGTTAATAGAGTTACAGGATGAGATCTCGACCAAGTAGATTGATTGTCTTATAGTTAATAGAGTTACAGGAAGAGATTTGAACCAAGTAGATTGATTGTCTGATAGTTAATAGAGTGAAGGGATGAGATCTCGACCAAGTAGATTGATTGTCTCATAGTTAATAGATTTACAGGATGAGATCTCGACCAAGTAGATTGATTGTCTGATAGTTAATAGAGTTACAGGAAGAAATCTCGACCAAATAGAATGATTCTCTGATAGTTAATAGAGTGACAAGATAAGATCTTGATCAAGTAGATTGACTTTCTGATGGTTAATATACTTACAGGATGAGATCTTGACCAAGTAGATTGATTGTCTGATAGTTAATAGAGTGACAGGTTGAAATCTCGACCAAGTAGATTGATTGTCTCTTAGTTAATAGAGTGACAGAATGAGATCTTGACCAAGTAGATTGATTGTCTGATAGTTAATAGAGTTACAGGATGAGATCTCGACCAAGTAGATTGATTGTCTGATAGTTAATAGAGTTACAGGATGAGATCTCGACCAAGTAGATTGATTGTCTGATAGTTAATAGAGTTACAGGATGAGATCTCGACCAAGTAGATTGATTGTCTGATAGTTAATAGAGTTACAGGATGAGATCTCGACCAAGTAGATTGATTGTCTGATAGTTAATAGAGTTACAGGATGAGATCTCGACCAAGTAGATTGATTGTCTGATAGTTAATAGAGTTACAGGATGAGATCTCGACCAAGTAGATTGATTGTCTGATAGTTAATAGAGTTACAGGATGAGATCTCGACCAAGTAGATTGATTGTCTGATAGTTAATAGAGTTACAGGATGAGATCTCGACCAAGTAGATTGATTGTCTGATAGTTAATAGAGTTACAGGATGAGATCTCGACCAAGTAGATTGATTGTCTGATAGTTAATAGAGTTACAGGATGAGATCTCGACCAAGTAGATTGATTGTCTGATAGTTAATAGAGTTACAGGATGAGATCTCGACCAAGTAGATTGATTGTCTGATAGTTAATAGAGTTACAGGATGAGATCTCGACCAAGTAGATTGATTGTCTGATAGTTAATAGAGTTACAGGATGAGATCTCGACCAAGTAGATTGATTGTCTGATAGTTAATAGAGTTACAGGATGAGATCTCGACCAAGTAGATTGATTGTCTGATAGTTAATAGAGTTACAGGATGAGATCTCGACCAAGTAGATTGATTGTCTGATAGTTAATAGAGTTACAGGATGAGATCTCGACCAAGTAGATTGATTGTCTGATAGTTAATAGAGTTACAGGATGAGATCTCGACCAAGTAGATTGATTGTCTGATAGTTAATAGAGTTACAGGATGAGATCTCGACCAAGTAGATTGATTGTCTGATAGTTAATAGAGTTACAGGATGAGATCTCGACCAAGTAGATTGATTGTCTGATAGTTAATAGAGTGACAGGTTGAAATCTCGACCAAGTAGATTGATTGTCTCTTAGTTAATAGAGTGACAGAATGAGATCTTGACCAAGTAGATTGATTGTCTGATAGTTAATAGAGTGACAGGATGAGATCTCGACCAAGTAGATTGATTTTCTAATAGTTATAAGATTTACAGGATGAGATCTCGACCAAGTAGATTGATTGTCTGATATTTAATAGAGTACAAGGATGAGATCTCGACCAAGTAGATGATTGTCTGATAGTTAATAGAGTTATAGGATGAGATCACGACCAATTAGATTGATTGTCTAATAGTTAATTAAGTTACAGGAGGAGATCTCGACCAAGTAGATTGATTGTCTGATAGTTAATAGAGTTAAAGGATGAGATCTCGACCAAGTAGATTGATTTTCTGATAGTTAATAGAGTTACAGGATGAGATCTCAACCAAGTAGATTGATTGTCTGATAGTTAATAGAGTTACAGGATGAGATCTCGACCAAGTAGATTGATTGTCTGATAGTTAATAGAGTGACAGGATGAAATCTCGACCAAGTAGATTGATTGTCTAATAGTTATAAGAGTTACAGGATGAGATCACGACCAAATAGATTGATTGTCTAATAGTTAATTAAGTTACAGGATGAGATCTCGACCAAGTAGATTGATTGTCTGATAGTTAATAGAGTGACAGGATGAGATCTTGACCAAGTAGATTGATTGTTTCATAGTTAATTGAGTGACAGAATGAGATCTCGACCTAGTAGATTGATTCTCTGATAGTTAATTAAATTACAGGATGAGATTTCAACCAATTAGATTGACTGTCTGATAGTTAATAGAGTTACAGGATTAGATCACGACAAAGTAGATTGATTGTCTAAGAGTTAATTAAGTTACAGGATGAGATCTCGACCAAGTAAATTGATTGTCTGATAGTTATTAGACTTACACGATGAGTTCTCGAACAAGTAGATTGATTGTCTGATAGTTAATAGAGTTCCAGGTTGAGATTTCAACCAAGTAGATTGATTGTCTGATAGTTAATAGAGTTACAGGATGAGATCTTGACCAAGTAGATTGATTGTCTGATATTTAATAGAGTTACAGGATGAGATCTCGAACAAGTGGATTGATTCTCTGATAGTTAATTAAGTTACAGGAAAAATCTTGACCAATTAGATTGATTGTCTGATAGTTAATAGAGTGACAGGTTGAAATCTCGACCAAGTAGATTGATTGTCTCTTAGTTAATAGAGTGACAGAATGAGATCTTGACCAAGTAGATTGATTGTCTGATAGTTAATAGAGTTAAAGGATGAGATCTCGACCAAGTAGATTGATTTTCTGATAGTTAATAGAGTTACAGGATGAGATCTCAACCAAGTAGATTGATTGTCTGATAGTTAATAGAGTTACAGGATGAGATCTCGACCAAGTAGATTGATTGTCTGATAGTTAATGGAGTTACAGGATGAGATTTCGACCAAGTAGATTAATTGTCTGATTGTTAATTAAGTTACAAAAGGAGATCTTGACCAAGAAGATTGATTGTCTGATAGTTAATAGAGTGAAGGGATGAGATCTCGACCAAGTAGATTGATTGTCTGATAGTTAATAGAGTGACAGGATGAGATCTCGACCAAGTAGATTGATTGTTTCATAGTTAATTGAGTGACACAATGAGATCTCGACCTAGTAGATTGATTCTCTGATAGTTAATTAAGTTACAGGATGAGATTTCAACCAATTAGATTGATTGTCTGATAGTTAATAGAGTTACAGGATGAGATCTCGACCAAGTACATTGATTGTCTCATAGTTAATTAAGTTACAGGATGAGATCTCGACCAAGTAGATTGATTTTCTCATAGTTAATTAAGTTACAGGATGAGATCTCGACCAAGTACATTGATTGTCTGATAGTTATAAGAGTTACAGGATTAGATCTCGACCAAGTAGATTGATTGTCTGATAGTTAGTAGAGTTACAGGATGAGATCTAGACCAAGTAGATTGATTGTCTGATATTTAATAGAGTTACAAGATGAGATCTCGACCAAGTAGATTGATTGTCTGATAGTTAATAGAGTTACAGGATGAGATCTCAACCAAGTAGATTCATTGTCTGATAGTTAATAGAGTTACAGGAAGAGATTTGAACCAAGTAGATTGATTGTCTGATAGTTAATAGAGTGAAGGGATGAGATCTCGACCAAGTAGATTGATTGTCTCATAGTTAATAGATTTACAGGATGAGATCTCGACCAAGTAGATTGATTGTCTGATAGTTAATAGAGTTACAGGAAGAAATCTCGACCAAGTAGAATGATTCTCTGATAGTTAATAGAGTGACAAGATAAGATCTTGATCAAGTAGATTGATTTTCTGATAGTTAATATACTTACAGAATGATATCTCGACCAAGTAGATTTATTGTCTGATAGTTAATAGAGTGACAGGTTAAAATCTCGACCAAGTAGATTGATTGTCTCATAGTTAATAGAGTGACAGAATGAGATCTCGACCAAGTAGATTATTTGTCTGATGGTTAATAGAGTGACAGGATGAGATCTCGACCAAGTAGATTCATTGTCTAATAGTTAGAAGATTTACAGGATGAGATCTCGACCAAGTAGATTGATTGTCTGATATTTAATAGTGTGACAGGATGAGATCTCGACCAAGTAGATGATTGTCTGATAGTTAATAGAGTTACACGATGAGATCACGACCAATTAGATTGATTGTCTAATAGTTAATTAAGTTACAGGAGGAGATCTCAACCAAGTAGATTGATTGTCTGATAGTTAATAGAGTTAAAGGATGAGATCTCAACCAAGTAGATTGATTTTCTTATAGTTAATAGAGTTACAGGATGAAATCTCGACCAAGTAGATTGATTGTCTGATAGTTAATAGAGTGACAGAATGAGATCTCGACCAAGTAGATTGATTGTCTGATATTTAATAGAGTTACAGGATGAGATCTTGACCAAGTAGATTGATTGTCTGATAGTTAATAGAGTTACAAAATGAGATCTTGACCAAGTAGATTGATTGTCTGATATTTAATAGAGTTATAGGAAGATATCTCGACCAAGTAGATTGATTGTCTCATAGTTAATAGAGTTACAGAATGGGATCTGAACCAAGTAGATTGATTGCCTCATAGTTAATAGAGTTACTGAATGAGATCTCAAAAAAGTAGATTGATTGTCTGATAGTTAATAGAGTTACAAAATGAGATCTCGACCAAGTAGATTGATTGTCTGATAGTTAATTTACAGGATGAGATCTCGACCAAGTAGATTGATTGTCTCATAGTTAATAGAGTTACAGAATGGGATCTGGACCAAGTAGATTGATTGCCTCATAGTTAATAGAGTTACTGAATGAGATCTCAACCAAGTAGATTGATTGTCTGATAGTTAATAGAGTTACAAAATGAGATCTCGACCAAGTAGATTGATTGTCTGATAGTTAATAGAGTTACAGGATGAGATCACGACCAAGTAGATTGATTGTCTGATAGTTAATAGAGTTACAGGATGAGATCTCGATCAAGTAGATTGATTGTCTGATATTTAATAGAGTTACAGGATGAGATCTCGACCAAGTGGATTGATTCTCTGATAGTTAATTAAGTTACAGGAAAAATCTAGACCAAGTAGATTGATTGTCTCATAGTTAATAGAGTGACAGGATGAGATCTCGACCAAGTAGATTGATTGTCTGATAGTTAATAGAGTTACAGGAAGATATCTCGACCAAGTAGATTGATTCTCTGATAGTTAATAGAGTGACAAGATAAGATCTCGACCAAGTAGATTGATTTTCTGATCGTTAATAGAGTTACAGGATGAGATCTCAACCAAGTAGATTGATTGTCTGATAGTTAATAGAGTTACAGGATGAGATCTCGACCAAGTAGATTGATTGTCTCATAGTTAATAGAGTGACAGAATAAGATCTCGACCAAGTAGATTGATTTTCTGATCGTTAATAGAGTTACAGGATGAGATCTCAACCAAATAGATTGATTGTCTGATAGTTAATAGAGTTACAGGATGAGATCTCAACCAAGTAGATTGATTGTCTGATAGTTAATAGAGTTACAGGATGAAATCTCGACCAAGTAGATTGCTTGTCTGATATTTAAAAAGAGTTACAGGATGAGATCTCGACCAAGTAGATTGATTGTCTGATAGTTAATAGAGTAACAGGATTAGATCTCGAACAAGTAGATTGATTGTCTAATAGTTAATTAAGTTACAGGAGGAGATCTCGACCAAGTACATTGATTGTCTGATAGTTAATAGACTTACAGGATGAGATCTCGACCAAGTAGATGGATTTTCTGATAGTTAATAGAGTTACAGGATGAGATCTCGACCAAGTACATTGATTGTCTCATAGTTAATTAAGTTACAGGATGAGATCTCGACCAAGTAGATTGATTATCTGATAGTTAATAGAGTTACAGGATGAGATCTCGACCAAGTAGATTGATTGTCTGATAGTTAATTAAGTTACAGGATGAGATCTTGACCAAGTAGATTGACTCTCTGATAGTTTATTAAATTACAGGATGAGATCTCGACCAAGTAGATTGATTGTGTGATAGATAATAGAGTTACAGGAAGATATCTCGACCAAGTAGATTGATTCTCTGATAGTTAATAGAGTGACATAATGAGATCTCGACAAAGTAGATTGATTCTCTGATAGTTAATTAAGTTACAGGATGAGATCTCAACCAAGTAGATTGATTGTCTGATAAATAATAGAGTTACAGGATGAGATCTCGACCAAGTAGATTGATTGTCTCATAGTTAATAGAGTTACAGGATGAGATCTCGACCAAGTAGATTGATTATCTGATAGTTAATTAAGTTACAGGATGAGATCACGACCAAGTAGATTGATTGTCTGATAGTTATAAGAGTTACAGGATGAGATTTCGACCAAGTAGATTTATTGTCTGATAGTTAATATAGTTACAGTGAAAGATCTCGACCAAGTAGATTGATTGTCTTATATTTAATAGATTGACAGGATTAAATCTCGACCAAGTAGATTGATTGTATCATAGTTCATAGAGTGACAGAATGAGATCTCGACCAAGTAGATTTATTGTCTGATAGTTAATAGAGTGACAGGATGAAATCTCGACCAAGTAGATTGATTGTCTCATAGTGAGTAGAAGTATAGGATGAGATCTCAACCAAGTAGATTGATTGTCTGATAGTTAATTAAGTTACAGGATGAGATCTCGACCAAGTAGATTGATTTTCTTGTAGTTAATAGATTTACAGGATGAGATGTCGACCAAGTAGATTGATTGTCTGCTTGTTAATAGAGTTACAGGATGAGATCTCGACCAAGTAGATTGATTGTCTGATAGTTAATAGAGTTACAGGATGAGATCTCGACCAAGTAGATTGATTGTCTGATAGTTAATTAGGTTACAGGATGAGATCTCGACCAAGTAGATTGATTGTCTAATTGTTAATTAAGTTAAAGAATGAGATCTAAACCAAGTAGATTGATTGTCTAAGCTCAGTGTAATTGTTACTTTTAAAACTTTGCGGAAATATTAACAGCCGCTTTAAAAACTTCTTTAAAATGAAGGAAGACAACACTTTGCTACCTCTCATTCAATCACTGTACAGAAAACAACACGTTGCTACTTCTCCTTCAATCACTGTACAGAAGACAACACTTTGCTACCTCTCGTTCAATCACTGTACAGAAGACAAGACTTTGCTACCTCTCGTTCAATCACTGTACAGAAAACAACACTTTGCTACCTCTCGTTCAATCACTGTACAGAAGACAACACTTTGCTACCTTTCGTTCAAACACTGTACAGAAGACAAGACTTTGCTACCTCTCATTCAATCATTGTACAGAAGACAACACTTTGCTACCTCTCGTTCAATCACTGTACAGAAGACAAGACTTTGCTACCTCTCGTTCAATCACTGTACAGAAGACAAGACTTTTTTACCTCTCATTCAATCATTGTACAAAAAAAAACACTTTGCTACCTCTCGTTCAATCATTGTACAGAAGACAATACTTTGCTACCTCTCTTTCAATCATGGTATAGAAAACAACACTTTTCTACCTCTCGTTCAATCATTGTACAGAAGACAAGACTTTGCTACCTCTCATTCAATCATTGTACAAAAAACAACACTTTGCTACCTCTCGCTCAATCATTGTACAGAAGACAAGACTTTGCTACCTCTCGTTCAATCATTGTACACTACAGGGGGAGTTCATTAATTATGTCAACAGAATAGGGTGGAGGGGGAGGGGGTTTAGATTAGTTGACGTCACCAATCATGTTTTCTCTGTTAAAATTTAAATCTTAAAAATTGACTGGTCATTACATTATTTTAAACAATTTTAAGTGTAAATGAGTGTAAACAGTCCTCTAATTTTTAGGCCTTTTAACAATATAAGATTTATTTAATGTCTGTCTGTGCACTGCAGATGGCTGGTCAGAATGTTAACTCACTTTATTAATGCAAGAAAAGTCAAAAGTTGGCCTCTCTTCACCTGTAGATTCTGTTGCAGGTATGGAACAAGGACAAGATTCAAGTGTCATGTGCAGTCAAGATAAATGATATGGTTAGAGTAGGAATACGATATTTTCAGAATTATGCGAATAGAAAGTGAGTAACAATAATAACATAGCTGCTTGATCGGATTTGCAAAATTGTAATATCTATTTTACATCACAACTTATGTTGAAAAAGTATGTTCAACAGAACCGACCATTGCCCTTTTGAGCATAAGAAATTACCACCTGCTCCTCAACAAAAAATGATTCGACCAATGCGAGTAGCTGCAATGGAGATAAAGAGAGCTTATAGCAAATATGGCTCACACCGACAATGCTTCTCTTTTAAGGGCTGATTGGTTAGATGAGGATGGTGTTGACTGTCTGGTATACCAGTGCCGCAAGATGAAAATGATCAATCAGCTACAATAGACTATGCCCATCTGAGGCGTCATTTCATTTTTTTTTTTGGGGGGGGGGGGAGTGGGGTAAAACCAAAACTTGTTCGGCTTGTTAAGTTGTTTGTTACTGGAGGCGCCACTGTACTAAGCAGTTTAAATAAAACTTGCAAATTAGGGGGTGGGAGCAATATTTAGTCTTTAACAACATTTTAATTAATTCTGTATTTTTAAATTTCAATGTAAAAACGTTTCAACTGCTTGATTAACAAGCTAAATGGTTTTCCTACAATTGTATAGTCATTAAAATAGATCAGCACAAAGTAAAATATATTTATAAATTTATTTTAATATCTTTCCCTTTTTGGGGGTGGGGGGTAGAAAACGTTGACATAATTCAATAGGTGGGTCGGGGTGGGGGGTAGAAAACGTTGACATAATTCAATAGGTGGGTCGGGGTGGGGGGTAGAAAACGTTGACATAATTCAATAGGTGGGTCATTGAATGTTTGACAGTTGTTGATAAAAGGGAGGGGGGCAAAAATTGCTTAAAAATTGTTGATGTAATTGACGGACGACCCAACAAATGTAATTGTATGGTAAAAACAAAATACCTAACATACAACTTTATTTTAATCTTTTTATATTAACTATATACACTATATCACAAACATTAGAAACATATCACATTCATTAGGAACATATCCATTTATTAGAAATATATCACAGCCATAAGAAACATATAGCAGTTATTAGGAACATATCCAAGTCATTAGACATATAGCAAAGTCTTTAGGAACATATCAGTCATTAGAAGCATATCCCAGTAGTTAGAAATATAACACAGTCATTGGGAAGATAACACAGTCATTTGGAATATACCACAGTCATTAGGAACACATCACAGTCATTTTAACACATCCTGGTCTATGGATCATATCACAGTCTTTAGGAACATATCACATACATAAGGAACATATTACAGACATAAGGAACATATTACAGACCTAAGGAACATATCACAGACATAAGGAACACATCACAGACATAAGGAACATATCACAGACATAAGGAACACATCACAGACATAAGGAACACATCACAGACATTAGGAACATATCACAGACATAAGGAACACATCACAGACATAAGGAACACATCACAGACATTAGGAACATATCACAGACATAAGGAACACATCACAGACATTAGGAACACATCACAGACATAAGGAACACATCACAGACATAAGGAACACATCACAGACATAAGGAACACATCACAGACATAAGGAACACATCACAGACATAAGGAACACATCACAGACATAAGGAACACATCACAGACATAAGGAACACATCACAGACATAAGGAACACATCACAGACATAAGGAACACATCACAGACATAAGGAACACATCACAGACATAAGGAACACATCACAGACATAAGGAACACATCACAGACATAAGGAACACATCACAGACATAAGGAACACATCACAGACATAAGGAACACATCACAGACATAAGGAACACATCACAGACATAAGGAACACATCACAGACATAAGGAACACATCACAGACATAAGGAACACATCACAGACATAAGGAACACATCACAGACATAAGGAACACATCACAGACATAAGGAACACATCACAGACATAAGGAACACATCACAGACATAAGGAACACATCACAGACATAAGGAACACATCACAGACATAAGGAACACATCACAGACATAAGGAACACATCACAGACATAAGGAACACATCACAGACATAAGGAACACATCACAGACATAAGGAACACATCACAGACATAAGGAACACATCACAGACATAAGGAACACATCACAGACATAAGGAACACATCACAGACATAAGGAACACATCACAGACATAAGGAACACATCACAGACATAAGGAACACATCACAGACATAAGGAACACATCACAGACATAAGGAACACATCACAGACATAAGGAACACATCACAGACATAAGGAACACATCACAGACATAAGGAACACATCACAGACATAAGGAACATATCACAGACATAAGGAACACATCACAGACATTAGGAACATATCACAGACATAAGGAACATATCACAGACATAAGGAACATATCACAGACATAAGGAACATATCACAGACATAAGGAACATATCACAGACATAAGGAACATATCACAGACATAAGGAACATATCATATTCATTTGAAACATTTCACGGTCATTAGGAACATGTCACCGTCATTAGGAACATGTCACCGTCATTAAGAACATGTTACCGTCATTAAGAACATGTCACCGTCATTAGGAACATGTCACCGTCATTAAGAACATGTCACCGTCATTAGGAACATGTCACCGTCATTAAGAACATGTCACCGTCATTAGGAACATGCCACCGTCATTAGGAACATGTCACCGTCATTAGGAACATGTCACCGTCATTAGGAACATGTCACCATCATTAGGAACATGTCACCGTCATTAAGAACATGTCACCATCATTAAGAACATGTCACCGTCATTAGAAACATGTCACCGTCATTAGGAACATGTCACCGTCATTAGGAACATGTCACCGTCATTAGGAACATGTCACCGTCATTAAGAACATGTCACCGTCATTAGGAACATGTCACCGTCATTAGGAACATGTCACCGTCATTAAGAACATGTCACCGTCATTAGGAACATGTCACCGTCATTAAGAACATGTCACCGTCATTAGGAACATGTCACCGTCATTAAGAACATGTCACCGTCATTAAGAACATGTCACCGTCATTAAGAACATGTCACCGTCATTAAGAACATGTCACCGTCATTAGGAACATGTCACCGTCATTAAGAACATGTCACCGTCATTAAGAACATGTCACCGTCATTAAGAACATGTCACCGTCATTAAGAACATGTCACCGTCATTAGGAACATGTCACCGTCATTAAGAACATGTCACCGTCATTAAGAACATGTCACCGTCATTAGGAACATGTCACCGTCATTAGGAACATGTCACCGTCATTAGGAACATGTCATAGTCATTAGGAATATATCATAGGGCAAGGAGAATATCACTGTCGTTAGAAACATATCACAGTCATTTGTAACTTATTTCATTGACAACACTATGTTCATTAGGAACATCAAAAGACATGTAAAATATCACAGTCATAGGAACATATTAAAGTCATTAGGAAGATATCACTGTCATTACGAACACATCACAGTCCTTTGGAACATATCACATTCATTGGGAACATATCAAAACTATTAGAAATATATCACAGTCATTAGGAACATGCCACTACCATTTTGTTACACATCACAGTCCTTTGATTATATTGGGCCATGGGAGATGTGTTGTCAATGCCTTCTTAAGGCAGCATATAACAAGTTGGATCCTTCTCTGCCTGCACCCATCTTGTTATTTTGCAGTTGAAAAAGTGCCTTTTATTTGGCAGAGTGCTGCCAATCACATGAACTTTTTTTTAAAATCGATCGTTATGATTTTTAATACGCTAAGAATCCTTTGAAAATGTTTTTGATCAAAACTTATTGTTTAGCCACAAAAAATATTCTTTATTTAAAATTCAAGCCTAAACCAATCCAAGTAAGTTGATTAAATGCTTCCTACCTGAGCTCTTTGCCAACGGCAACAACTGCATTAACGTCATCAAGAGACATTGGATCTGAGGATGTATGTGTCAAGTACAAGAGTCAGATATTGTTTGCAGGCACATGATATATAACACAAATACAAGAGTCATACATTGTTCGTAGTCCAAAAACCTATTACACAAATACAAGAGTCATACATTGTTCGTAGTCCAAAAACCTATTACACAAATACAAGAGTCATATATTTTGTGTAGGAAGCAAATGCAAGTGTCATATATTTTTTGAAGGCCAATGACTTATAACACAACTACAAGTCTCATATTATATTGTTTGTAGGCCAATGACTTATAACACGAAGTGAACTGCTGGGGTGATGCTGTCTACCATTTTTTCGAGCTAGCTATTACCTCCTAGATGTACATAGGCCTGTGTTGTTTATATGTGCAAGGGAAGAAAGACTTAGAATGGGTTTTCTCGTATGTAGTATTTGTGATGTTGCGTTTTGTATTTCAATGTGGTGTAATATAGATTTTTTTCATTTCTCCTTAAATGTGGTTGACTTTGTACCGCGCTCGAGCCTTTGGGGATGAAGCGTGATTTTCAAATAAACTTTATTATTATTATTATTAAATTATACAAGAGTGATATATTGTGTGTAGGCCAAAGACTTATAACACAAAATGATTGTTAACATACAATCATACTAAATATACTAAAAATACACAATCCAACTAATATACATCTTGTTAACATATGCTCAAACTAAATATAGATCCCATTCACAAACTCTCCTATAAATCAAGTTAACATACCATTACATTCAGTTTACATACCATTACATTCAGTTTACATACCGTTCCATTCAGTTTACATACCATTACATTTAGTTTACATAACTTACATTAAGCTTACATATTGTTAAATCAATTTTAAATACGATAACATCAATTTTACATATCATTACTTTTATTTAACATACCATTATATTCAATTTACATATAATAATAATAATAATAAGAGGTCTTATATAGCGTGGTACGCCAGCCTCGGGCTGGGCCCACGCGCTGTACATAAAATTTTTATGAAAAGAGACATAATCATGACATTAAAATAAAATGCATTTATATCATTACATTTCTTCTTCTTCTATATCTTAGGGGGCCCACGAACAATTTATTGATCATTTTGGCTCCTATGCATGTAGATGGGATTTGCAATGTTTCTGTTACTGGTGCTGATGAGGAAATCATGCACTAAGGGGTTTGAAGGCTGGAGGCAATAGACACAAATGTGTCTAGTTTTGTCGCCTCAACCGTTCCTTTTGAAAGATTGTTCCAGTCCCTGATTGTCTTGGGCAGGAATGAGCAGCTCCTATACTGGCTTCTTGCTGGTATGAGCCTGAATTGCCTGTCATGGCCTCGTCGCTGTCTATGTGGGAGAGGGACGAGTTTCTGTTTAATACATTTAGCTTACATACCATTACATTACGTTCACATACCGTTACATTCAGTTTAAATACATTTACATTCAGCTAACATACCATTACATTTAGTTTACATACCATTACTTTCAGTTTATATACCATTCATTTCAATTTACATACCAGTACTTTCACTTTTCATACCATTAATTTAAGTTTACATAATATTACATTCAGTTTACATGCAATTACATTCAGTTTACCTACCATTACATTCAGTTTATATACCATTAATTTCAGTTTACATACCGTTACATTCAATTTAAATACCATTATATTCAGTTTACATACCTTTTTTTCAGTTTTCATACCATTACTTTCAGTTTGCATACCATTCCTTTAAATTTACATACAATTACTTTCAGTTTACATACCATTACTTCCCGTTGTACATATTATTACATTCAGTTTACATACCATTACATTTTGTTTACATACCGTTACATCCATAGAGAAGATTAATTTATAATTTATAGCCAACAAGACCAATATAATATATCAATTGTCCACGTCCAAAGCGACGAGAGAGTCTACGAATGTCTGTCAGTTATATCTGTCCGACAAGGTTTTCTTTATGTTAGTGATGCCGTTATGTTAGTGATGCCGTTATGTTAGTGATGCCGTTATGTTAGTGATGCCGTTATGTTAGTGATGCCGTTATGTTAGTGATGCCGTTATGTTAGTGATATCTGAATTTTGTGGTGTTTCCCAGTTTGTGATTTGATTTTTTTTTTTTTAATGAATTTTCTGCTCGCATTAGATTTTCTAATTGAATTGTCTAGTCGCTGTATAAACTAAGCTGAATAAGCCATGTTTATGAGCATTCAATAAATCCTCACTAAGGCTTAAAGAGCGAGGCAATAGTTCAGACCGACCACACAGGTTCCCCGTGCCTCAGTCGTTGTCAAACATTTAACAAAATGAACGATTTCAAGCCCGTAATCAAGGTTTATCTGGATAGTATCCCATATAAAACCAACAGCCTGTGACGAGCTAGTATCCCACATAAAACCAACAGCCTGTGACGAGCTAGTATCCCACATAAAACCAACAGCCTGTGACGAGCTAGTATCCCACACAAAACCAACAGCCTGTGACGAGCTAGTATCCCACATAAAACCAACAGCCTGTAACGAGCTAGAATTCCACATAAAACCAACAGCCTGTGACGAGCTAGTATCCCACATAAAACCAACAGCCTGTGACGAGCTAGTCGAAGTTGAGATTTTAAATTAGAAAAAGAACAAGCAACAAAAACAACAACGGAGGAGCGTCGATTTGATGAACGCCTATTGACTGAATCTCGGGTCTCTATCTGATCTTGTAGTCTAATCCTCTAAACACCTGTTGTAGACAAACACTGACTCGACTTAGCTAAAGCGATGTTCGACCTTGTTTAAAGTATGCACTATTGTCCCAAGCAAAGGTTGTTCCTGAAAATAAGCCCATTCCTCAGAGTTTGGTGCTAATTTTAAAACAAATATATTTTTAAAAACGTGCAATATCCAGATTGTAGCCCACAACCCTAATTTAAAGCCTTACATTATAGGGAATAAAGTGATGCTGATGTTCGAGACGGTAAGGTGTCCCGCAGATAGAATATCGTGCGATACGATTAAAGCAACGTACAAAACATCAGCATGCGGTGTACATGTATTTTAGGTCCTGACTGTGTCAACACAACATTTCCTTGGAAGTGTTTGCTTCTCTATAACAGACCGGTTCCAATCACGACTCTACAGTCCATACCAGTTATATACGGTGACGGATTTGTTTCGTTTCAGACTAAGTTTCTACAATTGAACTTTTTATTATTCAAATACATCCCCAGACGAAGCCACGTCCTCTCTTTTTTTCCCGGAGTTTGAGGCCAGCATCTGATTGTGTGATTGTTTGATTGTTTGATTGTTTGATTGTTTGATTGTTTGATTGTTTGATTGTTTGATTGTTTGAGGCCAGCATCTGATTGTTTGATTGTTTGAGGCCAGCATCTGATTGTTTGATTGTTTGAGGCCAGCATCTGATTGTTTGATTGTTCGATTGTTTGAGGCCAGCATCTGATTGTTTGATTGTTTGAGGCCAGCATCTGATTGTTTGATTGTTTGAGGCCAGCATCTGATTGTTTGATTGTTTGAGGCCAGCATCTGATTATTTGATTGTTTGAGGCCAGCATCTGATTATTTGATTGTTTGAGGCCAGCATCTGATTGTTTGAATGTTTGAGGCCAGCATCTGATTGTTTGATTGTTTGAGGCCAGCATCTGATTGTTTGATTGTTTGAGGCCAGCATCTGATTATTTGATTGTTTGAGGCCAGCATCTGATTATTTGATTGTTTGAGGCCAGCATCTGATTGTTTGAATGTTTGAGGCCAGCATCTGATTGTTTGATTGTTTAATTGTTTGAGGCCAGCATCTGATTGTTTGATTGTTTGATTGTTTGAGGCCAGCATCTGATTGTTTGATTGTTTGATTGTTAGAGGCCAGCATCTGATTGTTTTATTGTTTGATGGTTTGGGGTCAGCATCTGATTGTTTGATTGTTTGGGGCCAGCATCTGATTTGTTGATTGTTTGAGGCCAGCATCTGATTGTTTGATTGTTTGATTGTTTGAGGCCAGCATCTGATTGTTTGATTGTTTGAAGCCAGCATCTGATTGTTTGATTGTTTGAGGCCAGCATCTGATTGGTTGATTGTTTGAGGCCAGCATCTGATTGTTTGATTGTTTGAGGCCAGCATCTGATTGTTTGATTTTTTGATGCCAGCATCTGATTGTTTGATTGTTTGAGGTTAGAATCTGATTGTTTGATTGTTTTAGGCCAGCATCTGATTGTGTGATTGTTTTAGGCCAGCATCTGATTGTTTGAGGCCAGCATCTGATTGTGTGATTGTTTGAGGCCAGCATCTGATTGTTTGATTGTTTGAGGCCAGAATCTGATTGTTTGATTGTTTGAGGCCAGCATCTGATTGTTTGATTGTTTGAGGCCAGCATCTGATTGTTTGATTGTTTGAGGCCAGCATCTGATTGTTTGAGGACAGCATCTGATTGTTTGATTGTTTGAGGCCAGCATCTGATTGTTTGATTGTTTGAGGCCAGCATCTGATTGTTTGATTGTTTGAGGCCAGCATCTGATTGTTTGATTGTTTGAGGCCAGCATCTGATTGTTTGATTGTTTGAGGCCAGCATCTGATTGTTTGATTGTTTGAGGCCAGCATCTGATTGTTTGATTGTTTGAGGCCAGCATCTGATTGTTTGATTGTTTGAGGCCAGCATCTGATTGTTTGATTGTTTGAGGCCAGCATCTGATTGTTTGATTGTTTGAGGCCAGCATCTGATTGTTTGATTGTTTGAGGCCAGCATCTGATTGTTTGATTGTTTGAGGCCAGCATCTGATTGTTTGATTGTTTGAGGCCAGCATCTGATTGTTTGATTGTTTGAGGCCAGCATCTGATTGTTTGATTGTTTGAGGCCAGCATCTGATTGTTTGATTGTTTGAGGCCAGCATCTGATTGTTTGATTGTTTGAGGCCAGCATCTGATTGTTTGATTGTTTGAGGCCAGCATCTGATTGTTTGATTGTTTGAGGCCAGCATCTGATTGTTTGATTGTTTGAGGCCAGCATCTGATTGTTTGATTGTTTGAGGCCAGCATCTGATTGTTTGATTGTTTGAGGCCAGCATCTGATTGTTTGATTGTTTGAGGCCAGCATCTGATTGTTTGATTGTTTGAGGCCAGCATCTGATTGTTTGATTGTTTGAGGCCAGCATCTGATTGTTTGATTGTTTGAGGCCAGCATCTGATTGTTTGATTGTTTGAGGCCAGCATCTGATTGTTTGATTGTTTGAGGCCAGCATCTGATTGTTTGATTGTTTGAGGCCAGCATCTGATTGTTTGATTGTTTGAGGCCAGCATCTGATTGTTTGATTGTTTGAGGCCAGCATCTGATTGTTTGATTGTTTGAGGCCAGCATCTGATTGTTTGATTGTTTGAGGCCAGCATCTGATTGTTTGATTGTTTAAGGCCAGCATCTGATTGTTTGATTGTTTGAGGCCAGCATCTGATTGTTTGATTGTTTGAGGCCAGCATCTGATTGTTTGTCTGTTTGAGGCCAGCATCTGATTGTGTGATTGTTTGAGGCCAGCATCTGATTGTTTGATTGTTTGAGGCCAGCATCTGATTGTTTGATTGTTTGATTGTTTGAAGCCAGCATCTGATTGTTTGATTGCTTAAGGCCAGCATCTGATTGTTTGATTGTTTGAGGCCAGCGTCTGATTGTGTGATTGTTTGAGGCCAGCATCTGATTGTGTGATTGTTTGAGGCCAGCATCTGATTGTGTGATTGTTTGAGGCCAGCATCTGATTGTGTGATTGTTTGAGGCCAGCATCTGATTGTTTGATTATTTGATTCCAGCATCTGATTGTGTGATTGTTTGAGGCCAGCATCTCATTGTGTGACTGTTTGAGGCCAGCATCTGATTGTTTGATGGTTTGAGGCCAGCATCTGATTGTTTGATTGTTTGAGGACAGCATCTGATTGTTTGATTGTTTGAGGCCAGCATCTGATTGTTTGATTGTTTGAGGCCAGCATCTGATTGTTTGATTGTTTGAGGCCAGCATCTGATTGTTTGATTGTTTGAGGCCAGCATCTGATTGTGTGATTGTTTGAGGCCAGCATCTGATTGTTTGATTGTTTGAGGCCAGCATCTGATTGTTTGATTGTTTGAGGCCAGCATCTGATTGTTTGATTGTTTGAGGCCAGCATCTGATTGTGTGATTGTTTGAGGCCAGCATCTGATTGTTTGATTGTTTGAGGCCAGCATCTGATTGTTTGATTGTTTGAGGCCAGCATCTGATTGTTTGATTGTTTGAGGCCAACATCTGATTGTTTGATTGTTTGAGGCCAGCATCTGATTGTTTGATTGTTTGATGCCAGCATCTGATTTTTTGATTGTTTGAGGCCAGCATCTGATTGTTTGATTGTTTTAGGCCAGCATCTGATTGTTTGATGGTTTGAGGCCAGCATCTGATTGTTTGATTGTTTAAGGCCAGCATCTGATTGTTTGATTGTTTTAGACCATCATCTGATTGTGTGATTGTTTTAGGTCAGCATCTGATTGTTTGATTATTTTAGGCCAGCATCCGATTGTTTGATTGTTTTAGGCCAGCATCTGATTGTTTGATTGTTTTAGGCCACCATCTGATTGTTTGATTGTTTTAGGCCAGCAGCTGATTGTTTGATTGTTTTAGGCCACCAGATGATTGCTTATTGTTTTAGGCCACCATCTGATTGTTTGCTTGTTTTAGGCCAACATCAGAGTGTTTGCTTGTTTTTATTCCACCATCTGAATTGTTGTTTCTTTTGGCAAACTATCAAATTAGTTAGTTCTTTCAGTCAACATTTGATTGGTTGGTTCTGTTCCACCCTAGGTTTCATCCGAAGAAATGTTCGCCACTGTTCAACTTCCTGCAAACGGAATGCCTATCTCGCACTCGTCTGTCCACTACTGGAATGTGGTGCGATCATCTGGGACTAGGGATTGCAATCCGGGATCCCGAAATTTGGAAATACCGGAATACCGGATCATAATTGATTTTCGACAAAACCGGGATTGGATTTATAAAAACGGGATTTTCGATAATCCCGGGATTTCATTTTCAATATTTTTTTAAATCGTTTTTCTTAGTTTCCACGTCTTAGTTAAAGCAAGACATATCAATAATTTATTAGATGTGCAAATCCCTTACACTACGTGTCTAAGTTCAAAGAGAAGGTACAGGATTGGTAAGAAATGTTTTCATATTATTGACAAATAAGTGATTGTTATAGTCGAATAAAGATCGAATTTTGACTTCCATTAAGAATTTGTATGGAAATAAAAACTCAAATCACGGGGTCAATTTTTAATAACAAAAATGTTTGATTGCTTGATTTCTTTTAATTATGCCCAAAAACCTACATATTTAAAAATATGAGTAAATCCGTACTTTGATAATCAAATACCTTAAGTTTAAGACACATAAAAATTATGTTACTTCTATTTTGTGATAACAATATTAATACATTCATCTCGTAATTAATTTTCAAGCAATTTTGTCTCAGGCTGAATGTTTGTCTGAACCGTAACTAGCCAAACATTAAAACATTTTTTTTTTAAAGTTTCACTTTGATAGAAAGAATTGGGGGACCCTGAAAAAATTAAAACTAAATTTGATAAGCATATGAAACTATCGAAAACAAATGCATCAGGTTGGCAATATTTCTTGAAAGCTACGGACAATCTCTCAGCTAAATGTGATAGATGTAAAAAGATACTTAATACATTTGGAGGTACAGATTTAGGCCTTCACTATCATTTAAAGTCTGCACATTCCAATGACTACTTGGACGCATTTCTAAGGCCAGATTGGACCAGATCATTTAAAGTCTGCACATTCCGGTGACTACTTGGACGCATTTCTAAGGCCAGATTGGACCAGATCATTTAAAGTCTGCACATTCCAATGACTACTTGGACGCATTTCTAAGGCCTGATTGGACCAGATCATTTAAAGTCTGCACATTCCAATGACTACTTGGACGCATTTCTAAGGCCAGATTGGACCAGATCATTTAAAGTCTGCACATTCCGGTGACTACTTGGACGCATTTCTAAGGCCAGATTGGACCAGATCATTTAAAGTCTGCACATTCCAATGACTACTTGGACGCATTTCTAAGGCCTGATTGGACCAGATCATTTAAAGTCTGAACATTCCAATGACTACTTGGACGCATTTCTAAGGCCAGATTGGACCAGATCATTTAAAGTCTGCACATTCCAATGACTACTTGGACGCATTTCTAAGGCCAGATTGGACCAGATCATTTAAAGTCTGCACATTCCGGTGACTACTTGGACGCATTTAAAGGCCAGATTGGACCAGATGCGAAAAGATACCTTGGATATTTAAAAAGCTTGGTCAGACAGCGGATTCCTCGTTGGAAATATCTACGAACAATGAGATTAATTTGAGCATGTTGAACTTGAGGACACACTGCCGCTTAAGAGACTATTTGAAATTGAAATACAAAAGAAACTTCAGGCTCGGGATAATACTTCAACGGATGGAGACGTTGATATATTGGTAAAAATACTTCTGGTTAGATGGGATTCGTGTACATGTTTTTTTGATGAAGAACATTTCTTTGAGTATGACATTATTAGTGAAGTAATGTCCTCAACAAACTGTGATTTATAATCTAAAATGTCACCATTGCTGGTCAAGGGATGAGCCAAAAGTCACTGTCTTCAATATGCTTAGCTAATTATGTGATTTCGGGATTTGTACTGCATTGTTGATATTCGGCGCCATTTTTGTTACCACTTCCTGTCTTACTTGAAGCGTAGCAAAACTCTATTCCTGTGTGTGCTCTCAGACTGAAACACACGGAGTGACTTGTGGTATGTTCAAATACAATATTACACTATATACAATTGTGGTAACGGCTCTGGTAAATAAATTGTTCATTTGTGATGCCGAGAGACCAGACATAGGCCTTATATAGGACAATTTGGACTTCAGTAGGAAGACAGTTTTGCACATAGCTGGTACTGCTCACTGTGTGTTTATAGACATTGTACATAGAGCATCCCGATCATGCTCTACTCAGAGGCCCTTAGGCCGTCAAAGACTAGTACTATTGTATCTGGCCTGCATCCTTCTGGCAAATTCGTACTCTCCTGAACCCAACCCTGGACCGAACGTTAGTACTAGTGCTTGTGGTTCCCCCTTGCATACCCCATCAAGTTACAAATCCCAGCCATCATGGATCTGCGGAGCATGTGACCATGTTGTACATGTGGAGGACAGAGGCGTTGCCTGTGAACAATGTGGGCAATGGTTCCATCGTCAATGCCAAAGCATCGACACTTCTAATTACAACCAACATGCTAAAAATTCTGACGTGCCATGGCACTGTACTGTCTGCGGCTGCCAGATTAACCAGTCTGTGTTTGACCCACATAGTGCAGGGACAGACTCTACCTTCCCAGATTTCTCTCTGAACCACTCAATCTCCACACCAAGAGACATTCGAAGTTTTCAACCACCACACTGCTCTACTCCTATGCGCTGCAGTCAACAAGACAAATGGAGACACAGGCCATTGCGCATATTGAATGTAAACTTCCAGTCTGCAAGTGGTAAGTCAGATTTCTCTCTGAACCACTCAATCTCCACACCAAGAGACATTCGAAGTTTTCAACCACCACACTGCTCTACTCCTATGCGCTGCAGTCAACAAGACAAATGGAGACACAGGCCATTGCGCATATTGAATGTAAACTTCCAGTCTGCAAGTGGTAAGAGAGTAGAGATAGCTAACCTAATTAACAGCCTAAAACCCGACATCATCTTGGGCACAGAAACATGGCTGAATCCCTCCATAGCAAACGCATATGTTTTACCGGATATGTACAAATTATTCCGTTGAGACAGAAAAGACAGAGGAGGAGGAGTGCTTGTTGCTGTCCATCACAACCTGGACTGCCACGCTGTTCCAGAACTAGATGTTGACGACTGCGAGATCCTGTAGGTAAAATTGAAACTAAAGGGTAGACGCACTTTTTACGTTTGTGCCTATTACCGACCAAACATAGCAGATGAACCAAGCCTGATGAGGTTCGAGGTATCGCTTCACAGAGAAACACAGTCAAAAAACGCTTTTCTCCTTATAAGGGGGGGGGGGGATTTTAACTTTCCTGGTTGGAATTGGCAGATTCCTGCCTTGAAGCCCAAGTCCCCATACTCTGTTCTACACTCAGAATTCATGGAGATAATTAACAATCATGGTCTTGAACAGCTGGTTAAAGAACCCACGTGGGGGGAAAACACTCTTGACCTATTCCTCACCAATTGTCCACATCGTGTCCCAAAAGTTGAGGTCATCCCCGGGATTTCGGACCACATCATTCCTTATTGTGAATTTCAGAATAACACACTAAAAATGAAACAAATCATTCGAGAAATCCCAATTTATGCGAAGGCAGACTGGGATGGCCTAAGGATTGCAACCACAGAGCTAAGCTCAAACATGCAGGGGATTCAAGGTACAGCGACAACAGAACAGCTGCTGTGGGTGAAGTTTAAGACTACAATCACTGATGCAGTGAAGAAAATCATACCACACAAAATCACCCAAACTAGGATAAATCAGTCATGGGTCACGGCTGAAATCCGTAGGCTCATCCACAGGAGAGACCGCCAATACAAACGCATGAAGAAAAATGGCTCGATTGAACTGAGAGAGGAGGTACTGAGACTCCGCCGAACCATTCAACGCTTATTGCGTAGATCGTATTGGAACTACATGAACGGCATCTTCTCAGAGGAAGACATCCCGACCAAAGATGTCAAGAACAAGCGCTTCTGGAGCTATGTGAAACACCAAAAGTCCTCAAACGCTGGAGTTTCCCCCTTGAGGTGGGATGGCCAATTGACATCTGACCCAAAAGCACAGGCGGAGTCGCTGGAGTTTCCCCCTTGAGGTGGGATGGCCAATTGACATCTGACCCAAAAGCACAGGCGGAGATACTCAATCAGCAGTTCCAGTCGGTCTTTGGTGACGGTAGAGAGTACTCTGAGACTGAGTTCCTTCTGAAGACCAAAATGATGAACAGAGCCTACCCTATCATGGGAGATATCCAGATATCAGAACAAGGTGTGTTTGCCCTCCTCAATACCATTAACCCTTACAAAGCATGTGGTCTGACAACATCAAACCACGAGTGCTCAAAGAATTAGCCAAAGAAATCGCTCCTGCACTGACAATCCTCTTCCAATCGTCACTATGCAAAGGAAATGTTCCAGCAGACTGGAGAACAGCGCATGTCACTTCCATTTACAAGAAAGGGGAGCATTCCGACACTGCCAACTATCGTCCGATATCCCTCACCAGCGTGGTCTGCAAACTGTTGGAGCACATAATCGTATGCACAGTCATGAAGCATCTTGAAAGCCAAAATATACTCAATGACTGTCAACATGGCTTCCGAGTCAATAGATCATGTGAGACCCAGGTTCTCGAATTTTTAGAAGACCTGATGACCAATCTGGAGAACCACAAGCAGACTGACGTGATAGTAATGGACTTCGCAAAAGCATTTGATCGTGTGAATCATAGTTTGCTTCTACACAAACTCCAGAGATATGGGATTCAAGGCACCACTAAAACATGGATCTCTAGCTTCCTCAGCCACCGATGCCAAGCAGTAGTGGTGGGCGGTACAAGCTCCTCCTCTGTCGATGTGAAGTCAGGGGTCCCGAGGGATCAGTCCTGGGCCACTGTTTGTTCCTAGCATACATTAATGACCTACCCGAGAAACTGACATCACAGGCAAGACTGTTCGCAGATGACACAGAAGTGTATAGGATGATCGCCAACAGATCTGACCAGCTACAACAGGATCTCAATCTGTTAGCTGAGTGGGAGATGAGCTGGGACATGGAATTTCACCCTGCCAAGTGCCAGACACTATCAGTCTCTAGAAGTTGTACTCCTCTTAACTACCAATACGAACTGCATGGCCATATACTTGAGCAAGTTTCCTCCGTAAAGTACCTGGGTGTTACCATTCAAAGAGAGGTCCGCTGCGACGAGCATATCAACAATGTATGTAACCAAACAAACAAGACCCTAGGGTTCTTAAGGCGAAATCTAAAGATTGGCAACTCCTGTGTGAAAGAAAGAGCATATAAAGCCTTTATCTGTCCGATTTTAGATTATGCAACTTCAATCTGGGACCCATTTACCCAGAAGAGCATTGACAGGTTGGAGGCGGTCCAGCGACGAGCAGCACACTTTGTCCTAAACCGCTACAGGAATACCTCTAGTGTTGGCAGCATGCTAGAAACACTAGGCTGATCACCATTGGAGAAACGACGACGACAATCCAGGCTCTCCATGATGTACAAGATAAATAATGGGCTGGTCCACTGTTCCAGTATTAAAGAGAAACTCGCCCCTCTCCCCCATAGACAGCGACGAGGCCATGACAGACAATTCAGGCTCATACCAGCAAGAAGCCAGTATAGGAGCTGCTCATTCCTGCCCAAGACAATCAGGGACTGGAACAATCTTTCAAAAGGAACAGTTGAGGCGACAACACTAGACACATTTGTGTCTATTGCCTCAAGCCTTAAAAACCCCTAGTTCATGATTTCCTCATCACCACCAGTAACAGAAACATTGCAAATCCCATCTACATGCATAGGAGCCAAAATGATCAATAAATTGATCGTGGGCCCTTAAGATATAGAAGAAGAAGAAGAATCCAGGACCGGCGATAGGGGAACGTTGAAGTGGGCCACGCGTTCCCGTAGTATATTTATAATATAACTAAGCCCATTAATAGTTCCTAATCCAGTCAACACACTATTCGGAATTATTCAATATTCAAATGTCTATAACGCGTCTTAATAAACTAACGGCGGAATATAGGCCTATAACGTCAACGGCCCTGCAAAATTCCATTTGCCAAGACCCGCACCCTCCTAGCGTCGGCCCTGATAAATCCTCACCTCTTATCTTGAATCTCGATTAAAAATTCTCTAATTATCGAAAATATCGAAAATACCGGGATTCCGGTATTCGTAAACTTTAATATCGAAAAAACAAGTTTTGGCAAAAGGTACCGGTTTTGCGACCCTTATCTGGGACCTACACCTTAGCAAGACGTGGACACGATAGAGCGAATTCAACGTAACGCGGTGCGTTTTATCGCTCAAGACTACAAATCCACCACTCCTGGCTTCGTCACTGGTCTCTTTAAAAGATTTGACACCCCGACCCTTAAAGACAGACGAGAGGGACTCCACCTGACATTCTTATATAAAGTGATCATGGGACTGGTGCCGGCCATCCCAGCAGGCACTTACCTCACCCCACAGAAGCCGGGTAGACTGATCAGAGCAAAACGCTCACTGAACACGGACTTCACTACTGACATTCCCATAAACAATTACACCAGAAACAATAGCAAATGCTTGAAAGTGCCTCAGTGCAACACAGTGCAGTATAAACAATCTTTCTTCCCACGCACAAGAATAACATCGAACAACTTGAACGATGCCACTGTGAACTCGACATCAGTCGAAAGATTCAAGGCTGCCTTGCATCAGCTAAGAGCTGTTAGAATAGCAACATCATATCTCCAACCATTGCAAATATGCCTGTACATGGATGCAGTAACGAAACATTACCAGAACCAGAACCAGAACCAGATTGGTTGGTTCCTTTAGGCCAACATCCGATTGGTTGGTTCTGTTAAGCCATTATCCGATTAGTTGGTTCTGTTAGGCCAGCATCCAACTTAGAATTTTATCTTAATCTATTTCGAAGACCTAAACCTTGTACTTATCCGTGAAGCTAGATGGCTGTATTACTGGTGTTATTATCAGAAATTTTAAGCAAATTAATATCTTAAATATATCAATCATTTGTTCAAATGCACTGCCTGTTTTGAACAATATTTCTTATAAAGACAAGCCAAAATATTAGAGAGTCAGTCGGTATACTTTTCTAAAAATATTTTTTTCAGATTTGGCTTTTCATTACATTACCATATTTTTTTTTTAATAATAAAGATGTCTTCCTAACGATTAAATCGATTTGTTATCTTCTTTTAGAAGGTTAAGATATAATCCATCTTTTCTTTCATGTTGACAAACCGTCAATAGTCTAGTCAAACCCCATCCACTGTGCAAGCTTTAAACTCTTCTAAAAAAAATATTGCAGAGTAATTCAGATAGCTCTAAAGCTGTTGAGTTTTGTTCTATAGTGTTCACAGCTGGTGTGTTTTATTATTGACTTCTTTTTAGTTTTCTTCACTTATTCTTCTCTTTGAAAGAAACTTTTTTTTAAAAATTCAAATATTTGTTCAACTGCTTTCAAAATCTCGGCTGTAGAAAAATCACAACGTCATATGTGACGTCATTCACCACCCACCCATCTATTGTCACCACACAGCCCTCCCCCTATTCATCACCCCCTCTATCTATCAATACCCACTCCTCCCCTCCATCTATCAACACCCAACCCTCCCCTCTATCTATAAACATCCACTCCTCTCCTCTATCTATCAACACGCACTCCTCCCCTCTATCTATCAACAATAACTCCTCCCCTCTATCTATCAACAATTACTCCTCCCCTCTATCTATCAACAATTACTCCTCCCCTCTATCTATCAACACCCAACCCTCCACTCTATCAATAAACATCAACTCCTCCCCTCTATCTATCAACACCCAAGCCTCCTCTCTAACTATCAACACCCAACCCTCCCCTCTATCTATCAACACCCACTTCTCCCCTTATCTATCAACAATTACTCATCCCCTCTATCTATCAACAACCACTCCTCCCATAGATCTATCAATACCCAACCCTCCACTCTATCAATCAACACCCACTCCTCACCTCTATCTATCAACATCCACTCCTCCACTCTATCTATCAACACCCAACCCCCCTCTCTATCTATCAACACCCAACCCTCCCCTCTATCTATCAACAATCACTTCTCCCCTCTATCTATCAACAATTACTCCTCCATTCTATCTATGAACAACCACTCCTCCCCTCCATCTATCAACAACTACTCCTCCCCTCTATCTACCAACACCCACTCCTCCCCTCTATCTATCAACATCCACATTTCACCTCTCTTCAATCTATCAACACCCACTCCTCCCCTCTATCTATCAACACCCACTCCTCTCCTCTATCTATCAACACCCACTCCTCCCCCTATCTATCAACACCCATCCCTCCCCTGTATCTATCAACAACCATCCCTCCGCTCTATCTATCAACGACCACTCCTCACCTCTATTTATCAACACCCACTCCTCACCTCTATGTATCAACACCCACTCCTCCCCTCTATCTATCAACATCCACTCCTCCCCTCTATCTATCAACACCCACTCCTCCCCTCTATCTATCAACACCCACTCCTCCCCTCTATCTATCAACACCCACACCTTCCCTCTATCTATCAACATCCACTCCTCCCCTCTAGCTATCAACACCCACTCCACCCCTCTATCTCTCAACACCCACTTTCCCTCTATCTATCAACACCCACTCCTCCCCTCTATCTATGAACACCCACTCCTCACCTCTATCTATCTACACCCACTCCTCCCCTCTATCTATCAACACCCACTCCTCCCCTCTATCTATCAACATCCACTCCTCCCCTCTATCTATCAACACCCACTCCTCCCCTCTATCTATCAACACCCACTCCTCCCCTCTATCTATCAACACCCACTCCTCCCCTCTATCTATCAACACCCACACCTCCCCTCTATCTATCAACATCCACTCCTCCCCTCTATCTATCAACATCCACTCCTCCCCTCTATCTATCAACACCCATCCCTCCCCTATATCTATCAACAACCACTCCTCCCATCTATCTATTAGCAACCACTCCTCCCCTCTATCTATAAAAACCCAACCCTCCCCTCTATCTATCAACACACACTCCTCCACTAAATCTATCAACTCCCATTCCTCCCCTCTATCTATTAACACCCAACCCTCCCCTCTATCTATAAACATCCACTCCTCCACTCTATCTATCAACTCGCACTCCTCCCCTCTATCTATCAACAACCACTCCTCCCCTAAATCTATCAACATCCACTCCTCCCCTCTATCTATCAACACCCATCCCTCCCCTCTATCGATCAACAATTACTCCTCCCCTCTATCTATCAACAACCCCACTTCTCCTCTATCTATCAACACCCAACCCTCCACTCTATCAATAAACACCCACACCTCACCTCTATCTATCAACATCCACTCCTCCCCTCTATCTATCAACACCCACTCATGACCTCTATCTATCAACATCCACTCCTCCACTCTATCTATCAACACCCAACCCTCCTCTCTATCTATCAACACCCAACCCTCCCCTCTATCTATCAACAACCACTCCTCAACTCTATCTATCAACATATACTCCTCCGCTCTATCTATCAACAACAACTCCTCCCCTCTCACTATCAACAACCACTCCTCCCCTGTATCTATCAACAATTACTCCTCTATTCTATCTATGAACAACAACTCCTCCCCTCCATCTATCAACACCCAAACCTCCCTTCTATCTATCAACACCCACTTCTCTCCACCATCTATCAACTACCAACCCTCCCCTCTATCTATCAACAACCACTCATCCCCTCTATCTATCAACATCCACATTTCACCTCCCTTCAATCTATCAACACCCACGCCTCCCCTCTATCTATAAACACCCACTCCTCCCCCTATCTATCAACACCCATCCCTTACCTCTATCTATCAACAGTCATCCCTCCCCTCAATCTATCAAAACCTACTCCTCACCTCTATCTATCAACAACCACTCCTACCCTCTATCTATCAACATCCACTTCTCCCCTCTGTCTATCAACACCCACTCCTCCACTCTATCTATCAACAACCACTCATCCCCTCTATCAACATCCACTCCTCCCTTCTATCTATCAACACCCAACCCTCCCCTCTATCTATCAAAAACCACTCCTCCCCTCTATCTATCAACACCCATCCCTCCCCTCTATCGATCAACAATTACTCCTCCCCTCTATCTATCAACATCCACTCCTCCCCTCTATCTATCAACACACAACCCTCCACTCTATCAATAAACACCCACTCCTCACCTCTATCTATCAACATCCACTCCTCCCCTCTATCTATCAACACCCACTTCTCCACTTATCTATCAACAATTACTCCTCCCCTCTATCTATCAACAACAACTCCTCCCATATATCTATCAACACCCAACCCTCCCCTCTATCTATCAACACCCACTCCTGACCTCTATCTATCAACATCCACTCCTCCACTCTATCTATCAACACCCAACCCTCCTCTCTATCTATCAACACCAAACCGTCCCCTCTATCTATCAACAACCACTCCTCCGCTCTATCTATCAACATATACTCCTCACCTCTATCTATTAACAACAACTCCTCCCCTCTCACTATCAACAACCACTCCTCCCCTGTATCTATCAACAATTACTCCTCTATTCTATCTATGAACAACAACTCGTCCCCTCCATCTATCAACACCAAAACCTCCCTTCTATCTATCAACACCCACTTATCCCCTCCATCTATCAACTACAATACCTCCCCTCTATCTATCAACAACCGATCATCCCCTCTATCTATCAACATCCACATTTCACCTCCCTTCAATCTATCAACACCCACGCCTCCCCTCTATCTATCAACAACCACTCCTCCCCTTAATCTATCAACACCCACTCCTCTCCTCTATCTATCAACACCCACTCCTCTACCTATCTATCAACACCCATACCTCCCCTCTATCTATCAACAACCATCCCTCCCCTCAATCTATCAACACCCACTCCTCACCTCTATCTATCAACAACCACTCCTACCCTCTATCTATCAACATCCACTCCTCCGTTCTGTCTATCAACACCCACTCCTCCACTCTATCTATCAACAACCACTCATCCCCTCTATCAACACCCAACCCTCCCCTCTATCTATCAACACCCAACCCTCCCCTCTATCTATCAAAAACCACTCCTCCCCTCTATCTATCAACACCCAACCCTCCTCTCTATCTATCAACACCCAACACTCCCATCTATCTATCAACATCCACTCCTCCCCTCTATCTATCAACAATAACTCCTCCCCTCTTTCTATCAACAACCACTCCTCCCCTCTATCTATCAACAACCACTCCTCCTCTCTATCTATCAACAACCACTCCTCCATTCTATCGACATCCATTCCTCCCCACTATCTACCAACACAAACTCCTACTCCTCTTTTTTTCAACACCCATTCTTCCGCTCTATCTATCAACTCCTATCCCTCTCCTCTATCTATCACCAACCACTCCTACATTCTATCTATGAACAACCACTCCTCCCATCCATCTATCAACAACAAACTCCTCCCCTCTATCTACCAACACCCACTCCTCTCCTGTATCTATCAACACCCAAGCCTCCCCTCTATCTATCAACACCCAACCCTCCGCTCTATCTATCAACACCCACTCCTCCCCTCTATCTATCAACACACAACCCTCCCCTCTATCTATCAACAACCACTCCTCCCCTCTATCTATCAACAATCACTCCTCCCCTCTATCTATCAACAACCACTCCTCACCTCACTTCTATCTATCAACACCCACTCCTCCCTTCTATCTATCAACTCTCCCCTCTATCTATCAACAACCACTCCTCCCCTCTATCTATCAACAATCACTCCTCCCCTCTATCTATCAACAACCCCTCCTCACCTCACTTCTATCTATCAACACCCACTCCTCCCTTCTATCTATCAACACCCAACCCCCCTCTATCTATCAACACCCACTCCTTCCCTCTATCTATCAACAACCACTGGTCACCTCTATCTATCAACACCCACTCCTCCCCTCTATCTATCAACAACCATCCCTCCCCTCTATCTATCAACACCCACTCCTCCCCTCTATTTATCATTACCCATCCTCACCTCTATGTATCAACAACCACTCCTCCCCTCTATCTATCAACATCCACTCCTCCCCTCTATCTATCAACACCCAACCCTCCCATCTATCTATCAACATCCACTCCTCCCCTCTATCTATCAACATCCACTCCTCCCATCTATCTATCAACAACCACTCCTCCTCTCTATCTATCAACAACCACTCCTCCACTCTTTCTATCAACAACCACTCCTCCATTCTATCGACATCCATTCCTCCCCTCTATCTACCAACACCAACTCCTACTCCTCTTTTTATCAACACCCATTCTTCCGCTCTATCTATCAACTCCTATCCCTCCCCTCTATCTATCAACAACCACTCCAACATTCTATCTATGAACAACCACTCCTCCCATTCATCTATCAACATCCACTCCTCCCCTCTATCTACCAACACCCACTCCTCTCCTCTATCTATCAACACCCAAGCCTCCCCTCTATCTATCAAAACCCAACCCTCCGCTCTATCTATCTAAACCCACTTCGCCCCTCTATCTATCAACACCCACTTCTCCCCTCTATCTCTCAACAACCACTCCTCCCCTCTTTCTATCAACAACCACTCCTCCCCTCTATCTATCAACAACCACTCCTCACCTCCCTTCTATCTATCAACAACCACTCGTCACCTCTATCTATCAACACCCACTCCTCCCCTCTATCTATCAACACCCACTCCTCCCCTCTATCTATCAACACCCACTCCTCTCATCTATCTGTCAACAACCATCCCTCCCCTCTATCTATCAACACCCACTCCTCCCTTCTATCTATCAACATCCACTCCTCCCCTCTGTCTATCAACACCCACTCCTCCCCTCTAGCTATCAACAACCACTCATCCCCTCTATCAACATCCACTCCTCCCCTCTATCTATCAACACCCAACCCTCCCATCTGTCTATCAACATCCACTCCTCCCGTCTATCTATCAACAACCACTCGTCACCTCTATCTTTCAACACCCACTCCTCCCCTCTATCTATCAACACCCAATCATCCCCTCTATCTATCAACACCCACTCCTCTCGTCTATCTATCAACAACCATCTCTTCCCTCTATCTATCAACACCCACTCCTCCCCTCTATTTATCAACACCCACTCCTCACCTCTATATATCAACATCCACTCCTCCCCTCTATCTATCAACAACCACTCCTCCCCTCTATCTATCAACAACCACTCCTCCCCTATATCTATCAACAACCACTCCTCCCCTCTATTTACCAACACCCACTCCTTCTCCTCTTTTTATCAACACCCATTCTTCCGCTCTATCTATCAACTCCCATTCCTCCCCTCTATCTATCAACAACCACTCCTCCCCTCTATCTATCAACAACCACTCCTCCCCTCTATCTATCAATAACCACTCCTCCCCTCTATTTACCAACACCCACTCCTCCTCCTCTTTTTATCAACACCCATTCTTCCGCTCTATCTATCAACTCCCATTCCTCCCCTCTATCTATCAAAATCCACTCCTCCCCTCTATTTACCAACACCCACTCCTCCTCCTCTTTTTATCAACACCCATTCTTCCGCTCTATCTATCAACTCCCATTCCTCCCCTCTATCTATCAACAACCACTCCTCCATTCTATCTATGAACAACCACTCCTCCCCTCCATCTATCAACATCCACTCCTCCCCTCTATCTACCAACACCCACTCCTCCTCTCTTTTTATCAACACCCATTATTCCCCTCTATCTATCAACTCCCATCCCTCCCCTCTATCTATCAACACCCATCCCTCCCTCTATCTATCAACACCCAACCCTCCAAAATATCTATCAACAAACATTCCTCTCATCTATCTATCAACACCCATTCCTCCCTTCTATTTATCAACACCCATCCCTCCCCTCTATCTATCAACAACCACTTCTTCCCCCTATCTATCAACATCCACTCCTCCCCTCTATCTATCAAGACCCATCCCTCACCTTTATCTATCAACATTCATCATTCCCCCCTATCTATCAACACACATCCCTCCCCTCTATCTATCAACACCCACTGGTTCCTGCATAGGTGGTTGTTCATCCAGTTCTTCCATTACCGACAGCACGGGAATATTATTCAGAGCGGACTTAGTGACTACATTCATTGTTGAGTAAAGTTCAAGATAATGCTCTACCCAACCCAGGAGTTTATTGTTTTGGTTCTGGATATTTCGCCCCATCTTGGACTTGAGTGGTGCTATTTTTTGAAGTGTGTGGAACTAATTCCCTCTTGATGCCCTCGCACATGCTCCTTGCATCACCTTTGTCGGAAGTCGATTGTATAAAGTTGCGAAGGTCTAGTCAGTAAGTGTTGGCACAGTAGCGGGCCGTCTGCTGTGATATTTTTTGCCGTTCGGAGAGCCTGTAGCACAAGGTGCATCCCATTATGTAAGAAGGGCTCTTCTCTTCCTCTCGATTACGGGTTCCATCACATTCCAATGCGCCTCGTACCAGACATTATTTTATGCTCCATTTTACCGTAGGCGGACAAGGATGAATCGTACACAGCATCTCGTAAATGATTCCACCTGGAGTCAATAGTACCATCGGGTGATCCTTTAGCAAGGGTTTCCTGCAACTCCTAAATTTAGATTTTCACAATTTCTCTCTCGCACCTCATATAGCACTTAGCACTGTCAGCGCTACACATTTTTACGTTGTGTGAAAATAGGCAATTGTTGCCCTCTGGAAAACTATGGGAAGAATTCAGAAGAATATATTTTTTTTACTTTTAACACATTTTTATTCAAATTCACTACAAAAAAGGCCGAATAGTCAGAAATAATGCAACAAATAGGCAGAAATAATGCAACAAACAGGCAGAAATTATGCAACTAATAGACAGAAAATAATGTAACAAGTAGGCAGAAATAATGCAACTAATATTGCAGAAATAATGCAACAAATTGGGTATTTGGAAAAGCTACTTTTTTGGCTTTTAATGTTTCAAATTTTAAACGCAATTCTTCAGTAATTTTAATTTTATAGAAATAAATGCTAAGTTGTTTAATGACTCTTTAGTCATTCTTCTGAGTCATTCTCCCGAGTCATTCTCCTGAGTAATTCTCCTGAGTAATTCTCCTGAGTCATTCTCCTGTCATTCTCCTGTCATTCTCCTGAGTCATTCTTCTGAGTCATTCTCCTGAGTCATTCTTCTGAGTCATGGTCGATCGTAAAGAATTTTTGAAGATTATAAATTTCGAAAAACATCTTTCACCAGACGTAAATTTCAAAATAAATTGGCGCCTGTGGGATGCTCACGCCTTGAGCCGGCGCTGCTGATGTAACTATCTTTTTGCTAATGTCACCTTCTTTGATAACTTTTCAGTCAATAAATATGTTGGTTGTCTTCGTTTTGTGTGCATTGCACGCGCCTCACCCATGATTAACATGGAATACTCAATTTAGGTTTTCATATTTTCCCCCAGAGCTTTCGTTCTAGCTTGCAAGTATTGTACAGAATGAGTATTGCTCGTGCTCGCCGGTTGGACAGTTACCCGGCTGTGAAACAAATTTGGTGACCCGTGAATTACGATGACAGAACCATATGAAAATTTGAATTTGCCAACTGTTTAAATTTTGGTTGTCCCGAAAAACTTGTTAGAAGGGATGTGGGGGGGGGGGGGTCGGGAGAATAAAACATTAACTCCAGACTGAAGAGAAATAATGCTAGAAAAATTAATCTTTCTGACGTCACCCATTGGGGGATATTAGAAATTGAACAAGTTCGGGATGTCGGGGTGGGGGGGGGGGGGGTCGTGAGAATAAAACATTAACTCCAGACTGAAGAGAAATAATGCTAGAAAAATTAATCTTTCTGACGTCACCCATTGGGTGATATTAGAAATTGAACAAGTTCGGGATGTCGGGGACATTTAGATGGGTGCTGACAGAATAAAGTTTTTAGAACCACCATGGCTATAATGAAGACCCTCAGTGCTTTGTTACATGGAACAAAACTTGAATAAAAAATCACAAAATCTACCTTTAAAAAAAATCTTGCACTAACAAAATGCAGACATCACAGTAATATAAAGAGTTCTAACATAATTTTAAATGTTTGTAATGAATATGATCTTTAAAAAGCAATTGAAATTTGACTACTATTTCAAACAGCTATCTCAGAGCCGTATCTAGAATTAAACAAAATGCCGTGGACGGGTCTCCCTCTAACTGTAGGGGAATTCAACCAGTCTTAAACAGATTCAATTCACGTAGTTTAGGGTCAGCTCCAGACGCTGGTCAGGCACTGTGTTTATCAAACCAGTCGTTCTGCACTGGAATATGTCATGATGACAAGGTCAGGGGGTCATTGGGGCAAACCAAACTACACTACCATGTAACATGAAGAAACATGAAGTACCACAATATTGTAATTATTTTAATTGTTTGAAATTTCGAGCTTAATTTTTGGAGAACAAACACATTTCAACACTATTTTCTTGGATGCGCAGTTTGAACTGAATGTAAAGTAATAAATCACATCTATGGACGAATAACACATGGCTCTAAATTAGTGTCTGGAAAAATGGGGAGATATAAGGGATGAAGTGGTTAAGTGGTTCATTAAACAAAGAGGCTGGTATGGAGTAGTGTTGTAAAGGGTAGGATCAAGTGCAGTCCTACAGGATCAGGGCAAATAGGGAGGGGAAGTAAAGGCGTTGGATTGAGAGAGTCGTGTGAGGGCAGTTAGGGATGGGATATGAAGGCATTGGATTGATGTAGTCGTGTCAGGTTATTAGAACGGATCGGATGATAGTGAGGGGCATTGCATTGAAGGAGTTGGTTGAGGGTGAAGGGCATTAGGTAAGATGGCTCGGGTGAGGGTGAAAGTATTTTGAAGGGGCTGGTTGAGGGTGAGAATCATTACTTAAAAGATTTAAGAGAAGAGCATTAGATAGAATGGGTCTTATGAGGCTGAGGGGCTTAGATAGGATGATCGGAGTGACCGGTTGAGGGAATTAGAGTGAAGTAGTTAAATGAGGGTTGAGGGCATAGGATTGTGAGTCATTTGAGGGTAGAGTGCATTTGAGAGGCTCGAAGAGGGTTGGAGGCATAGGATTGTGAGTTCAATGTGGGTTAAGAGCATTTGAAGTGTTGGATGAGGTTCAGGGCATAGGATTAGTTTTGCATTGTTGGATGAGGTTCAGGGCATTGGATGTGTGTTGAATTCTTGGATGAGGTTCAGGACATAGGATGAGTGTTGAATTCTTGGATGAGTTTCAGGACATAGGATGAGTGTTGAATTCTTGGATGAGGTTCAGGACATAGGATGAGTGTTGAATTCTTGGATGAGGTTCAGGACATAGGATGAGTGTTGAATTCTTGGATGAGGTTCAGGACATAGGATAAGTGTTGAATTCTTGGATGAGTTTCAGGGCATAGGATGAGTGTTGAAATGTTGGATGAGATTCATGGCATAATATAAGTGTTGAAATGTTGGATGAGGTTCAGGGCATAAGATGAGTGTTGAATTATTGGATGAGCTTCAGGGCATAGGATCAGTGTTGAAATGATTTCGAGGGCCTGGTGAGGGATGAGAGCATTTCAAGAAGTATTGAGAGTTGATGGTCGGGTTAAGAGTTGAGGGGTGGGCTGAGAGTTGATGGTCGGGGTGAGAGTTGGGGGCGGGTTGGGGGTTGAGGGGCGGGTTAAAAGTTGAGGGGCGGGGTCAGGGTTAAGGGGTGGTGTGAGGGTTAAGGGGTGGGGTAAGGGTTGAAGGGCAGGGTGAGGGTTGAGGGGTGGTGTGAGGGGTAAGGGGCGGTGTTAGAGTTGAGGGTGGGGTGAGGGTTGAGGGGTGGTGTGAGGGTTTAGGGTGGGGTGAGGGTTGAGGGGTGGTGTGAGGGTTGAGGGGCGGGGTGAGGGTTGAGGGTGGGGTGAGGGT
>CAXITT010000914.1:98653-173201 GCA_964033795.1 Lymnaea stagnalis | reverse complement strand
GAGGGTTGAGGGCGGTGTGAGGGTTAAGGGTGGGGTGAGGGTTGAGGGGCGGTATGAGGGTTAATTGTGGGGTGAGGGTTGAGGGCGTTGTGAGGGTTGGGGCGGGGTGATGGTTGAGGGGCTGTGTGAGGGGTGAGGGTGGGCTGTGAGGGTTGAGGGGCGGGGTGAGGGCGTGGTGAGGCGTGAGGGTGGGGTGAAGGTTGAGGGGCAATATGAGGCTTGAGGGGCGGGATGAGGGTTGAGGGCTGTGTGATTGTTGAGGGGTGAGGGCGGGGTTAGGGTTGAGGGGCGGGGTGAGGGGTGAGGGTGGGGTGAAGGCGGGGTGAGGGCGGGCTGAGGGGGGTGAGAGTTGAGGACCCGGAATTAGGAAAAGAAAGCAGTTAACCTCCTCTCAATTTTTATATCTTTATATATTTCCTTATGTGCATTGGAATCAGGAAAATTATAGTCAACAATAATTGGGGTAACTAATAATGTAAGCAACTTTCTGTAACTCTTTGGGGAGCGAATCTAAGCACCATGTATGGCAGAAATCTTACCAATATTTCCACCACGCCTTACTGGCACATACACTGCAACGAGGTTGGTAGTTTTGTCTGGCGTCTCTATAAGTCTGTTTAGCTCAGATAATGCTTCTTTTTTAGCTCAAACAATGCGTCTGTTCAGCTCAGATAATGCGTCTGCTTAGCTTAGAAAATGCGTCTGAACTGAACACCTCTAATTGACTGCAATGCGACACGTTACTTTTAAAATACTAATTTACAAATTATCCATTTAATCCATTGATCTATTATTTATTTCCTTAAATCTATTAATAATTAAGAATAAGTTGTGTTGTTGTTTTGTTATCGTTGTTTGTCCTTGACCTCGCACCATAATTCTATGCAGACGGACGGTCAGTTCAATCAGATCGTATCGCCGTGTCGCCGTACAGAATGTAACGGAACATTTGGCCAATGGTGGCGTTGTTTGTCTTGATGACGCTGATGTCCGATGGGATCTGTTTGCTCTGGACCCACACATGCATGGCGTAACTCTGCTGCCAATGAAAGCGTATGCTCTCGTTGATCATGAGCTCAAACTCGTACCAGTTTGGCCTGTAGATCAGTGGCATTATGTTGTTGATTCGACTCGTGTTTTTAAAATACAGGTCCCGGCTCACCTGAAATCAGAAATTTACATGTTCTACCACGTTTTACCTTTGTCACTTTTTGTACTGATTAGAACTAATATTGTAGGAGAGAAAGTGAAGTTCTTATTTAGAAAATATTTGATACATTGTGTGCTTGACATCTGCAATTTTGGATACATTGTGTGTTTGACATCTGCAACTTTTGATACATTGTGTGTTTGACATCTTCAATTTTTGATACATTGTGTGCTTTACATCTGAAATTTGTTATACATTGTGTGTTTGACATCTGCAATTTTGGATACATTGTGTGTTTGAAGTCTGCAATTTTGTATACATTGTGTGTTTGACATCTGCAATTTTTTATACATTGTGTGCTTGACGTCTGTTACAAATGGAAGTTTAACGTAATTACTTAAATAATCCCGTTGGTCCCATCAACAGCAGACAATCCTCAGGTGTATATAAAAAAAGATTATCTTAAATTAGGCGGGCTAGAGAGTAGATGTACATTTGTCTGACCTTCATTGAATTGTGGTACCATTCATCATATTTGTAGTCTTTGTACTTCCCGTACCATTCTTCAATGAAGGAGTTTCCTCTCTTGGTCAGGATAAAAGCGTTTCCAAGACCTGTACCGTTGTCCAGCAATCCCATGGTCAGTTCGTGGTCTGTCGGGAGAAAGATAACAATGAGTTAATTGAGACTTCCCATGGTCAATTCGTGGTCTTTTGAGAGATAGATAGCATTGGATTAAATAAGACAATGTGAACTAGATTTGAACTGGGTAAGTGGTGAATATATTTAATGCTATAGACATTAGTAAATTGAGTTGAAGAGGGAAATATGGGCCCCTAAGATTAGGACTGTTTGGATTGTCTGCTTTGATAGATTGAGAAAAGATTTGAATCCGCTCTGATAGATTGCGAAAAGATTTGACTGAGATCTTTATCGACATTCGGCTAACTAAATACGGGCACTTGGGTTTCAGGAAATAAATGAATAGCGTCACTGGGGTGAGTGATAGAAATGAATAGCGTCACTGGGCTGAGTGAGCGATAGAAATGAATAGCGTCACTGGGGTGAGTGAGTGATAGAAATGAATAGCGTCACTGGGGTGAGTGAGGGATAGAAATCAATAGATTCACTGGGGTGAGGTGGTAAATACAATCACATACCATTATACACTTATGGATTACGACTGCTTTATAATAAGATTTTTGCTTGAAATTAAATTTCAATTTGTCATTTATTTATTTTTTAAAATTATAACAGCAATCAACTAAGATAAATTCATTTTTTCTTTAAGATTTGAACTTTGAATTTTTCAATGGGAGTCGCTTAGTCACTTCCTTGTTTGGTCACGTGATGTGAGTAAGCCATCACTAGGCTGCTACACACAACAAAAGATACTTCATCAGTGCTTCCCCAATGTCATGTTACTTAAAAATTTTACCTTTCGAAATATTCTGGAATACATGCGTTTTATAAATGAAATCCATAGATGTGACAATAAATATACGTCAGTTATGATTAAAGGAAGAAAGTTATTTCAAAAAAAATTTGTGAGTGATATTCGATGGGAACTATCAATACTATTATCGGCAGGATGTTGTTGAGCTCCGTGCGTGCTCATGACGTCATTTGCGTTTTTATTCAATATTGATGTAGGAGTCATTCCCTTTTGTTTATTTTATTGTTAATTTTCATTGGACGAAATGTAGTGTAGTAGTAGTGTGTAACGGGCTACTGTTGTCAAGCACTAGTGTGTTGTATACAGCCTACCGGAAATCTTACTCGTTTTTACTCATATCACGTGACAAAATAATTGACTAAGCGACTCCCATTAATCAAACTCTTTCTAAATTGTTGGAAATTTACAAAAAGCGTCTTTTAAAATTCTTAATTTTTTTTTCTAAACCTTCCAATAGCGCTAATCATAAAGGAATATTAGACATTTGCTGTAGCCCGCCCAACGGTTACTGTAGCCCGCCCAACGGTTGCTGTAGCCCACCCAACATTTGCTGTAGCCCGCCAAACAGTTGAGGTAGCCCGCCCAACAGTTGATGTAGCCCGCTCAACAGTCAAATGCGTGAACTTCATACTTGCTAAAGCTGCTTGACAAAACATTCACTCAAGTCACGCATTTGATAATCTTCCCAATGCGTGCTCCCACTCTCCCAGGTACGTAAATAGGTCCTTTAACTAGTTTATGAATCAGTTAATAGGTCCTTTAACTAGTTTATGAATCAGTTAATAGGTCCTTTAACTAGTTTATGAATCAGTTAATAGGTCCTTTAACTAGTTTATGAATCAGTTAATAGGTCCTTTAACTAGTTTATGAATCAGTTAATAGGTCCTTTAACTAGTTTATGAATCAGTTAATAGGTCCTTTAACTAGTTTATGAATCAGTTAATAGGTCCTTTAACTAGTTTATAAATCAGTTAATAGGTCCTTTAACTAGTTTATAAATCAGTTAATAGGTCCTTTAACTAGTTTATAAATCAGTTAATAGGTCCTTTAACTGGTTTATGAATCAGTTAATAGGTCCTTTAACTAGTTTATAAATCAGTTAATAGGTCCTTTAACTGGTTTATGAATCAGTTAATAGGTCCTTTAACTAGTTTATAAATCAGTTAATAGGTCCTTTAACTGGTTTATAAATCAGTTAATATGTCCTTTAACTGGTTTATGAATCAGTTAATAGGTCCTTTAACTAGTTTATAAATCAGTTAATAGGTCCTTTAACTGGTTTATGAATCAGTTAATAGATTCTTTAACTAGTTTATAAATCAGTTAATAGGTCCTTTAACTGGTTTATGAATCAGTTAATAGGTCCTTTAACTAGTTTATGAATCAGTTAATAGGTCCTTTAACTGGTTTATGAATCAGTTAATAGGTCCTTTAACTAGTTTATGAATCAGTTAATAGGTCCTTTAACTGGTTTATGAATCAGTTAATAGGTCCTTTAACTAGTTTATGAATCAGTTAATAAGTCCTTTAACTAGTTTATGAATCAGTTAATAACTACTTTATTTTGCAGTTAATAGGTCCTTTAACTAGTTTATGAATCAGTTAATAACTACTTTATTTTGCAGTTAATAGGTCCTTTAACTAGTTTATGAATCAGTTAATAACTACTTTATTTTGCAGTTAATAGGTCCTTTAACTAGTTTATGAATCAGTTAATAACTACTTTATTTTGCAGTTAATAAGTCCTTTAACTAGTTTATGAATCAGTTAATAACTACTTTATTTTGCAGTTAATAGGTCCTTTAACTAGTTTATGAATCAGTTAATAACTACTTTATTTAGCAGTTAATAGGTCCTTTAACTAGTTTATGAATCAGTTAATAACTACTTTATTTAGCAGTTAATAGGTCCTTTAACTACTTTATGAATCAGTTAATAACTACTTTATTTAGCAGTTAATAAGTCCTTTAACTACTTTATGAATCAGTTAATAGCTAGTTTATTTAGCAGTTAATAGGTCATAATTTTTGTTTTGCATTTTAAACATTTTTCGGTAAATGTGTAATCAAAAACTCAATCGACCAGAGTCTCTCGAGGCCCCTCTGGGGGCCTCTCTCAGCCTCTGATGACGCAGACAAAAAAAACGACTAATTAAAATAACAATTTATTTATTTATTTAGGCATTTTTATACAGCGCTTACCTTAAAGCTCTAAGCGCTTTACAATTATTAAAAACATGTTAACTAACTAAAATAAAAATGAGACATTAGGATAGTAACTACTACACTATAGAAACAATTAAAATGGCTATAAAACGAGGACACTTTGGCACGTTTTGGCCTATACTACAGGATCAACCCGAGACAGAAAATGAGACAGGGCAAGGAGGGTGCATGACAGGTCATAGGCGGACCTAAACAGATGGGTTTTAAGGGACATTTAAATAGTGGACGAGGTTTCACAATGACGGATATGGAAGGGGGGCTGGTTCCAGAACGTGGGCCCATGGAAGCAGAAGGAGCGTTCACCGATGGTCTTAGTTTTGGTTCTTGGGATTGAGAGGGTTCTATTGTCAATGGAAGAACGTAGTTGTCTTGTGGAGATGTAAGGAAGCAACAGTTCAGAGAGATAGACAGGAAAGTGAGGGTCAGTGAACGAGTTGAAGCAAAGATTGGCAGACTTGTATTTGATGCGAGAGGATATTGGAAGCCAGTGGAGTTGTCGCATGTGTGGTTGAATGTGGTCATGTTTCTTTGATTTAAAAATGAGTCTGCATGCTGAGTTCTGTGCCTTCTGAAGTTTGTCTATGTGGTGTTGAGGAATGCCTGCGAGAAGAGTGTTACAGTAGTCAAATTTTGAAAGAATGAGTGAAGAGACGAGAGTTTTTGTGGCATCAAAGGAGAGGAGGTGTCTAATGGTGCTGATTTTTCTAATTTCGTTCATGTTTGTCCATGGAGAGGGTGTCTGTAAGTGTGACTCCAAGGTTTCTGGCAGAGGAAGAGAGTGTGATGTCAGAGTTGCCAATAGATATAGAAGAAGGAGCGGATGGAGGGAGATGTTTGTTTTGAGAGTGGATGAGAAGGATTTCCGTTTTATCTTCAGTTTGTTGCAAGTCATCCAACGCTTTACATCGTCCACGCACTCCTGTATGCGAAGGATTGTGGCATCAAGTTGATCAGGAAAGCAAGAGTCACTGATTTGAGTGTCATCAGCAAAGGATCGACTGGAAACTGAGTGGTGGCTAATGAGAGATGATAGAGGTTTAGTGTAGAGGATGAAAAGGACCGGCCCAAGGACCGATCCTTGAGGAACTCCAAGAGACAGGGCTGAAGGTTTGGAAGAGCGGTTGGAAATAGAGACTGTTCGAGTTCTGTCGGAAAGATATGATTGACACCAGTTTAAAGCTGAGCCAGTAAGTCCGAAAGAAAGATGAAGGCGGTCAAGAAGAATCTGGTGGTCAATGGTATCAAATGCAGCATAATAGAGACTGTTCGAGTTCTGTCGGAAAGATATGATTGACACCAGTTTAAAGCTGAGCCAGTAAGTCCGAAAGAAAGATGAAGGCGGTCAAGAAGAATCTGGTGGTCAATGGTATCAAATGCAGCAGAGAGATCTAACAGATTGAGAATAGAGAGTTTTCCATCGTCCATCGCGCGCAGGAGGTCACTCATGACTCGGACCAGTGCTGTTTCTGTGTTATGACCAAGTCGGTAGGCGGACTGAGAGGAAGGATAGAGATTGCGAGAGTGAAGATAGAGAGCTGAGAGAGTATGAGTTTTTCTATGATTTTTGAGAGAAAGGAGAGGTTGCTTGGCGTAGTTCAGCGACTGGTTCCTAACAGTAATAGGCTATGGGCATAAAATGTAAGGCTATGGGAATAAAATGTTAGGCTATGGGCATAAAATTTTAGGCTATGGGCATAAAATGTAAGGCTATGGGCATAAATTGTAAGGCTATTGGCATAAAATGTTAGGCTATGGGCAGAAAATGTTAGGCTATGGGCATTAAATCTCAGGCTATGGGCATAAAATGTTAGGCTATGGGCATAAAATGTCAGGCTATGGGTATAAAATGTCAGGCTATGGGTATAAAATGTCAGGCTATGGGCATAAAATGTTAAGCTATGGGCATAAAATGTCAGGCTATGGGTATAAAATGTCAGGCTATGGGCATAAAATGTTAGGTTATGGGCATAAAATGTCAGACTATGGGTATAAAATGTCAGGCTATGGGCATAAAATGTTAGGCTGTGGGCATAAAATGTCAGGCTATGGGCATAAAATGTAAGGCTATGGGCATAAATTGTAAGGCTATTGGAATAAAATGTTAGGCTATGGGCAGAAAATGTTAGGCTATGGGCATTAAATCTCAGGCTATGGGCATAAAATGTTAGGCTATGGACATAAAATGTCAGGCTATGGGTATAAAATGTCAGGCTATGGGCATAAAATGTTAGGTTATGGGCATAAAATGTCAGGCTATGGGTATAAAATGTCAGGCTATGGGCATAAAATGTTAGGCTGCGGGCATAAAATTTTAGGCTATGGGCATAAAATGTAAGGCTATGGGCATAAATTGTAAGGCTATTGGCATAAAATGTTAGGCTATGGGCAGAAAATGTTAGGCTATGGGCATTAAATCTCAGGCTATGGGCATAAAATGTTAGGCTATGGGCATAAAATGTCAGGCTATGGGTATAAAATGTCAGGCTATGGGTATAAAATGTCAGGCTATGGGCATAAAATGTCAGGCTATGGGCATAAAATGTCAGGCTATGGGTATAAAATGTCAGGCTATGGGCATAAAATGTTAGGTTATGGGCATAAAATGTCAGGCTATGGGTATAAAATGTCAGGCTATGGGCATAAAATGTTAGGCTGTGGGCATAAAATGTCAGGCTATGGGCATAAAATGTAATGGTTATGGGCATAAAATGTTAGGCTATGGGTATAAAATATCAGGCTATGGGTATAAAATGTCAGGCTATGGGTATAAAATGTCAGGCAATGGGTATAAAATGTCAGGCTATGGGCATAAAATGTCAGGCTATGGGCTTAAAATGTTAGGCTATGGGTATAAAATGTTAGGCTATGGGCATAAAATGTTAGGCTATGGGCATAAAATGTTAGGATATGGGCATAAAATGTTAGGCTATGGGTATAAAGTGTTAGGCTATGGGTATAAAATGTTAGGCTATGGGCATAAAATGTTAGGCTATGGGCATAAAATGTCAGGTTTTGGGCATAAAATGTCAGGCTATGGGTATAAAATGTCAGGCTATGGGCATAAAATTTTAGGCTATGGGCATAAAATGTCAGGCTATGGGTATAAAATGTCAGGCTATGGGCATAAAATATTAGGCTATGGGCATAAAATGTCAGGCTATGGGTATAAAATGTCAGGCAATGGGTATAAAATGTCAGGCTATGGGCATAAAATGTCAGGCTATGGGCATAAAATGTTAGGCTATGGGTATAAAATGTTAGGCTATGGGCATAAAATGTTAGGCTATGGGCATAAAATGTTATGCTATGGGTATAAAATGTTAGGCTATGGGTATTGATCCTTTTCTACAAGGCGATCCCGTTGCTCGATGGGATCCCGGTCTCAATTTGATCTCGTTACCCAAAGGGATCGCGTTACCGGTGGTTCCAGTCTACTCCTGGATCCCGTTCCCCTTTAGGATTCTGTCCTTCGGTGGGATCATGTTTCCAGTGGGATTTTGTTCCCAGTTGGATTATGAAGGGAATGATTCGATAAAATTACCATAAACGTATTTAAATGAATAGAACTAAACTACTTTAACATTTGAAACAACTTTTAGATTCCATTAAAATCCCCGTAGAAGTATATACAACTTTCTGGAATATTCTAGATTAAATTTAATATCCTTGGAAAATTTTAAAAAAGGACTTTTCTAAGTAATTATTTTTTGAATACCAAAACTTATTCAACTAAATGTACTGCTATAACAATAATACATTTAAATTGAAATAGAGGCCACAGCGAGGCCCATTCTACAATTGTACAAATCTAGTTTTGCCTGACATAGTGGGCCCTATAAAAACTTAGATAAATAATTAAGTTAAAAATTAAGAATTGTCCCATTAAAATGGGTTTAAAATTACCATAGATAAAGTTTTTCCAAACTATAGAACATTCTCGAAAAGTCTAGACTGGCCCTGAATAGATTGGGTTCATTATAAATCTACCAATATATCAGGGTATTGCTACTAAGCTAGGCTTGTTTCCATCAATTAACATAGAACTCATAGCGTTGTCTAAGCCTAAGGATATTTACATAGATTACAGCCAATATACCCGGCGAGGCCCGGGATCGCATTAGGACCCCATTCTGGTTGGACCCCGATTCCATTGGGATCCCAATCTCATTCTGACATGGATCCCGGCACATTCCCGTTTCCCGGTGTGATCCCGATCCCATTGCAATGGGGATTCGTTTTCTTGTGGCTCCGGATCCAGGGGAAATCCAAATCGCGGTGGGATCCCATTCCGTCGGTATCTCGATAACCCCAGTGGGATCCCATTCCATCGGTATCTCGATAACCCAAGTGGGATCCCATTCCGTCGGTATCTCGATAATCCCAGTGGGATCCCGATCTCAGTGGATCTGGATCCCAGTGGGCTACTGATCCCGTTAGGATAGCATCCTCTGTGGTATCCCGTTCCACCTCGGGACTCCCTTCTCCAATAATATTCCGTTTTCTGATAGGATCCCGATCCCGGTTTGATCCCGTTACCTGATGCGATCGCGTTACCAATGGGTTCCAGTAAACTGTTGGATCTCGTTCCCCAATAGGTTCCGGGTCCTTCATGGATCATACTCAAAGCAATTTTGTACGAATTAGCTTTTCGATCCCATTATATATCCCCATTGAACAACATTCTCGATTAATTTAGTATCCTCCATAAAACGTGTTAAAATTACTTTTCTACGTCATTATTTTTCGAATAAAACAAATTATAAAACTAAAATGCAATAATATAATTATAGTACATTTAAATTAAAATAAGGGCTCTAATATGAGCTATATAAATAAAATTAACAGCAAATACTCATACATGAGAAGATGGATCGCAACCAAACTTAGTACACATACACTTTTTATCCATATTAAAATACCAAGGGGTATTGAACTCATAATATCCCTTCATCTGAGGCCGGGCCCCATTTTACTATGGAAAAATCACATTAACATGCTTTGCAAGGCGATTTTTCAAGAGCTGTACAGGATTAGTCATATCAGACCTTTCTTAACGTTAGATGAATCAAAGAGGCTGATTTCTGCATTTGTGTTATCACGCATGGACTACTGCAATGCTCTCATGGTGGGTCTCCCAGCTACGCTCTTTGATAAAATTCAAAGAGCACATAATAATGCGGCTAGCATTGTTCTACGCAAACGCAAATTTGACCATGCTAAAAAAATTCTGAGAGAGCTGCACTGGCTGCCGGTCCGCGCTCGCATAGAGTACAAAACTGCAACTTTGTGCTACCACAGCTTACATGACCTGGCACCGTCCTATCTCAAAGCATTCATGACGCCTTATGTACCCACAAGAGAGCTCCACTCATCCGATAGTTGCAAAATATCGATACCGTGTGTTCGCCTTGAGACTTATGGAAAGCGCACTTTTGCATTTGCCGGTCCATCAATTTGGAACGCCTTTCCAGTCGCTCTCAGAAACAGCCAGACACTGGAGTCCTTTAAAACTGATTTAAAAACACATCTATTTCGCAAATACCTTCTGGGGTTATGCTATCTACCATCTTTTTCAGTTAATGTATATTGGCTTGTGTTGCTTATGGTTGAAACGGGATGAAAGACTTTGACGTGGTATGCTCGTATGTAGCTTTATAGTGTTGCGTCTGTTTTTTTTAAATGTGGTAAGTTTTAGATTATTTTTTATTTCTCTTTTTAATATGGTTGATTTTGTACCGCGCTTCGAGCTTTTGGGGATGAAGCCTGTTTTTCAAATAATCTTTACTATTATTATTTCATTTTACTTTATATAAGCTATATAAATTAATATCAAAAGGGTAAAAATACTCCTACATGAATGGATGGATCTTGACCAAATTTTGTACACACGCACTTTATTATCCATACCCATATACCGAAGGGTACTGAAGTCATAATATCCATTCCTCTGGGGCTCCAGGCCCAATTTCATTTTTTTCTTGTATAAATATATAAAAGTGAATTTAATATAAAAGTTTGTTTGTGGGTTTGTTCCACACACGTTTTTATATTGATTTATGGATCTTGACCACACTCGGCACATATGCCCATCATTATCAAAAAAAACTCTTAAGGGTTATGAACTTTTTATACAATTCCGTTTAGGGCCGGGGGCCCAAAATGTCGTTTTTTCGTGTATAAGCTTTATAAATAAAATTAATAACAAATACTCGTACACGCATAAATGGATCTTGTGTACATGAACACTAGATTATCCATATTCAAATACTCAGAGGTACTAAACTCATAATATCCTTCCCTCTGGGGCTGATGTCCCATTTCCTTTTTCATTATATAAGCTATATAAATAGCAATTGGCTTAGAAAACACTATAGTTTTTATGTGAATTTATGGATACAGGCCAAGCATGGTAACATACACTTTATTGTCCGCATTGAACTATCGGTGGATTTAAAACTAAGAATATCCTATCTAGAATTTTCTAAAAAGTTCCATACTTTTGAAAAGCTTTATCTATGGCACTTTTAAACCTATTTTAATGCGACAAATTTTAAATTTTAACACAATAATTTATCTGAATTATATTTTTCTAGGGCCCCTTATCTCAGACATGACTTAAACGGTACTTTATTGAATGGCACTTCGCCGGATATTGATCTCTTCATCAACGGAGAGAGAACTAGAAATATTGGATCCCAGGTATGTAAAATGATCAACAACCGAAAGATTATGACCCTCAATAGATATGATTGGAGGGGACGGTGCTTCTTGCATCATTATATGAGTTTTCTGTAGACTAATCGAAAGTCCAAACTCTTTACAAGCGTGTGATAGACGATTAACCAGCCCCTGCAGACCTTCATCTGTGTGAGATGTTAAGGCGGCATCGTCAGCGAACAGCAGTTCACGAATCAGCACCTTTTTTTACTTTGGTCTTTGCACGAAGGCGGGCGATATTGAACAGTCTTCCATCAGATCTTGTGTGGACGTACACTCCATTTTCACAGTCACTGAAACCAAATTGAAGGAGCATCGGAAAGAAAATTGAAAAGAACGTTGGTGCAGTACACAACCCTGTTTTACTCCGCTGCTAACTGGGAATGACTCAGAGACAGTGCCATTGAAAGAAACTGTGGTGTGCATGTTTTTGTGAAATGACTGTATTATTGTGACCAGTCGTGGGGGACAACCTATTCTTTTCAGGATACTGAAAAGGCCTCTTCGACTTACCAAGTCAAATGCCTTGGTCAGGTCTATGAAGGCAATATAAGGAGGCATTTGCTGTTCGCGACATTTCTCCTGCATTTGGCGTAGCGAAAATATCATGTCTATTGTTGAGCGCCCACTCCTGAAGCCACACTGGGATTCTGGGTAGATGCGGTTCGCAAGGCTCTGCAATCGTTTAAGGGCAACACGGGCAAAAGTCTTTCCAACTAATTTAAGAAGAGAAATACCTCGGTAACTGTGAATGTGACCTGTTTCCCAACACAGACAGAGGAGCTCATGTAAGGGCTGAAGTAGGGTAGGTGTTCCATTTTTGAGGATTTCCGCTGAGATGCTGTCGATCCATGGAGCCTTCCCATCCGCAAGGTAATCGATGGCCTTTTCGATCTCCTGTAAAGTTGGCTCTTCATCCAGTTCATTCATTTATATAGCTCATAAAGGAAAAAACGACATGCTGGGCCCCCGGCCCCCAATTGAATGTTATAAAAAGTTCATAATCCCTTAAGAGTTCCTTCCGGATAATGAGTGATATATTTGCCAAGTTTAGTCAAGATCCATCAATCCATGTAAAAGCCTTTGTGGAACAAACCCACAAACAAAACCACAAACAACCTTCACTTTTATATATATCATGATATCATATTTTACGGCCAAAGCCCGAAGTTCGGCCAGTTCCAGAATTGGCCGGCTATTTAGCACTTTGGCCGAGGCGTGTGGCCAATGGGGAATATACTTGAAATTGTATATGTTACTTTGGTCGGCCACTTCCCGAAGAGCCAGGAAATCCGTGGCCAATATTCGATGCGCTAACATAAGACTAATAACAATGCGAACAGATTCTGTGTAGTGTGTGAAAAAGAGTGTCATTCAGCCCATTTTTGTGGATCCTGCTGCAGCGATGTCCACGCCGTTTGTGGAATAAGTAATGAATAAGACGAAAAGATACGGAGGGAAAATTACTTGCAAGATATGTCAGAATATTTGTTACATTCTCTCTGACAACATATCTCACAATAATTATATTTCTTACATCTGTCACTCTCCGTACAGCGCTATCCGTCAGATCACCTCCACCCGTCACTACCTCACAGTTAGCGCAACAAAAACACTAGTCCGTGCTCTTGTTCTCTCTCGTCTTGACCACTCTAACTCTCTTCTGTCAGTTTCACCAAAACATCTCATAGAAAAACTGCAGAAAGTTCAAAACTAAGCTGCTAGGTCAGTTCTAAAAGCAAAAAAACGTGATAACGTCACTCCACTACTTCACTCACTTCATTTGCTCCCCATACAGCCACGCATTGATTATAAGTTTTCTGTTCTCTGCCACACCTTTTTATTTTCTTGATGGTTGCTGCCCGTCCTATCTTACTAAACTTCTTACTGTCTATTCACCCATTCGAAAGCGTCGTTTTTCCGTAGACGTGCGTATTCTTTCTCTTCCCAGAACAAGCACTAAAACATACGGTGAACGATATTTCTCTTTCTGTGTCCCAAAACATTGGAATTCTCTTCCATTACACGTCCGCTATATAACGACCATCACATCCTTCAAAACTGTACTCAAGACCCATCTCTTTACACAGCACTATACCGACTCATTCGCACCCCCTCTGGCTCGATGATGCTGGATGCTGTTCATGGCTAGACAAGGGTAGATAGTACTTGGCTGGGTGAGGTCAAGCTTTTCACCAATTGTCGTTTTTAAATGTATCATTTCTGTAATTGCTAATTTTACCCCTAGGCTGGGGTACTGTGCTATATAAAACCACTTAATAATAAAATACAATCAGGAACAAGAGACCAGCAACGCATGCTATTTGGCCAACTCAAGGTGCCAATTTTTTTTTTTTAAGTCAGATGCACAGTCTCAAGCAGCGACAGTTGGATATACTGTAGCCATCCGTAGAGCAGGAGATACTGTACCCATCCGTAGAGCAGGAGATACTGTACCCATCCGTAGAGCAGGAGATACTGTACCCATCCGTAGAGCAGGAGATACTGTACCCATCCGTAGAGCAGAAGATACTGTACCCATCCGTAGAGCAGGAGATACTGTACCCATCCGTAGAGCAGGAGATACTGTACCCATCCGTAGAGCAGGAGATACTGTAGCCATCCGTAGAGCAGGAGATACTGTACCCATCCGTAGAGCAGGAGATACTGTACCCATCCGTAGAGCAGGAGATACTGTACCCATCCGTAGAGCAGGAGATACACATGGGTAGGCATCTCGTCCTCTTACTGTACCCATCCGTAGAGCAGGAGATACTGTACCCATCCGTAGAGCAGGAGATACTGTACCCATCCGTAGAGCAGGAGATACTGTACCCATCCGTAGAGCATGAGATACTGTACCCATCCGTAGAGCAGATGTTGATAGAAGTCTCCGGATCCTTGAAGCGTCCTCACAGTTACATGAACGTCACGGGCGCTCTCTATCAGCTAGGACCAGAACACGGTGCTCTCTATCAGCTAGGACCAGAACGCGGTGCTCTCTATCAGCTAGGACCAGAACACGGTGCTCTCTATCAGCTAGGACCAGAACACGGTGCTCTCTATCAGCTAGGACCAGAACACGGTGCTCTCTATCAGCTAAGACCAGAACACGGTGCTCTCAAACAACTACAGTATTCCAGGAGTGAGTTTTCCATTCTGCACAAAAAACTGCTCACGTTGCCATCCGTGGGCACATAAAAAAATCACTTTCGAACCGTCGCGTCTTCACAATCACTGACAGGGGGCCAAGGCTACACTCGATGTGTCTTCACAATCACTGACAGGGGGCCAAGGCCACAACGATGTGTCTTCACAATCACTGACAGGGGGCCAAGGTTACACTCGATGTGTCTTCACAATCACTGACAGGGGGCCAAGGCTACACTCGATGTGTCTTCACAATCACTGACAGGGGGCCAAGGTTACACTCGATGTGTCTTCACAATCACTGACAGGGGGCCAAGGTCACAATCACTGACAGGGGGCCAAGGTCACAATCACTGACAGGGGGCCAAGGTCACAATCACTGACAGGGGGCCAAGGTCACAATCACTGACAGGGGGCCAAGGTCACAATCACTGACAGGGGGCCAAGGTCACAATCACTGACAGGGGGCCAAGGTCACAATCACTGACAGGGGGTCAAGGTCACAATCACAGACAGGGGGCCAAGGTCACAATCACTGACAGGAGGTCAAGGTCACAATCACTGACAGGGGGCCAAGGTCACAATCACTGACAGGGGGCCAAGGTCACAATCACTGACAGGGGGCCAAGGCTACACTCGATACAATTGCACTACCAAGTGTTCAACAAATCATTGCAAATGTAAAAATAACAAATTGTTGTGTAATTCGAAATGTCATAACAAGGGTGATGATAGAGATTGGTAATTTACTATAGAAAGCTAATTGGACTGATATTGGTAATTTAGTATAATTAAAAATCAATGAAATGTGATTATCATTACGGTATACACCCAAAGTTGCTCATGGCCTTTTTCTCCCGCTTTGGCCGATCGCCCCCATGCCATTTCGCAAACTGGCTGCTGGCCAAATCCAGAGATCAAGAAAAGATCGGACATTGGCTGGTCAATGTGAGGCGATATTGGCCATATCCCGATTTTGCCGGCCTGTTCCCACTTGGGCCGATTTCGGGCTTTGGCAGTAACATATATGTAATGATATAATATATGATGACATTAGGAAAAATGACACGGTGCCCCTAGCCCTGGAGGAATGACTATGAGCTCATGACCCTTTAGGATTTGAATATGAGCTCATGACCCTTTAGGATTTGAATATGACCTCATGACCCTTTAGGATTTGAATATGAGCTCATGACCCTTTAGGATTTGAATATGAGCTCATGACCCTTTAGGATTTGAAGAGGAATTATGAAGTGTATATACTAATTTTAGTCAAGATCCATCTATTTATATAGGAGTACTTGTTGGTCATTTTATTTACAAAGCACACATAAGGGAAAAACCAAATGTTGGGCCCTCTGGCCCATGCGTTATGCTTTAAAAAGTTCGTAACCCCTCCTCACCCCAGGAGCTCTTTCCGGCTAAGGATGGACATATGTGCCAAGTTTGGTCAAGATCCATGTGAGACATTGTCTGTTTCGAAAGTTTTAATTGTACATTGATGGAATACATCAATAATAAAGATACAAAATGAACAACCTTGAATTAAATGAAAAATGACCTATGTCATATAAACTGACCTAATAAAGGGTCGAGACTACGAAAAACCACCATATCATTGTCCAGGTAAATGCCACCGTTTAAGTACATGATCTGTAGGCGTACTATGTCAGCGCAGTGATGATTACTTCTTATTTTCAATCCTGAAATCTTCAGGGGCTTCGGTCTGTATACATACCTGGAAACACAAATGTAGTACATACTATCTAAGCATGTATAAGAATGTAATACATACTATCTAAGCATGTATAAGAATGTAGTACATACTATATAAGCATGAATTAAATGTAGTTCATACTATCTAAACATATATAGGAATGCAATACATACTATCTAAGCTTGTATAATAATGTAATACATACTATCTAAGCATGTATTAGAATGTGCTACATACTATCAAAACATGTATGAGAATGTTTTCGATCTGCAGTTGAAACTGTGTTTTTTATGCAAGTTCTTTCAAAAAAAATGTATTATAAGCAACTGACTTTCTCCTGCAAGTCACAATGTTAACACGCCAGTTATACACTAAAAAGAATTGTGTCCATCTCCGATTCAGAGCAAACTTTTCAATTAAACTGTTGGCGATGGTCGCTCTATAAATGGATTATATGAACGTCATGCACATTAGTTTTTGTTGTTTTGATATTTTTAAATGGTGCATCAACTGATTGAACTGAATAATTTATATTTAAAAAATCAGTTATAAACATCATTTACAATCCCATGCCTTAAAGACATCATTAGTTGGACAACTTAACAACAAGCTCAACAGAATATGAACGTGTGGATCGACATGAGAGGGTCAGATAATATTTACAACTTCTAAGTTATGTTTCTTTAATTAGAAAATAATTGTGCTATATAAAGCATGGGAGTGTACAAGTATACGGTCAAATTTACTCACATCAATTCAACAAGTGCAAAGGTCAAATTAATAAATGTCAATTAAGGTTTACAATTTTGTTTTCATTTTTAATCTGCTTTTCTGCGTTTTGAAATCTGCAAATTTTAAGCCAGGCGTGAACTGGTGATTGATTTTGTCTTCCTTATTCAACCGTTTGTTAAATAATAATGTTGATGCCATACCTTATGCCAGGTACATCTCGCTGAATGAGCTCCCAGTACGGCCCTTGTGGATGTTGATCCCCTACAAGATACATTGCCGTGGGCTGGATATGCCTGTGAGCCCCTACAAAAGCAATATAATGCCATATACCAAACGTGTAATCTCCGAATGCTAAAAAATGGACAATTTTAGGAACTTTACTGGTGTTGTTCAGCTTGCAAGCCACATGCTCTAAACTCTGAAGTCCAATCTGACGCAAATACAAACGACAGAAAATGTCTGCTTCCTTGGCAAAATTGTCACAAATGGCATTGGCGTCCAGATATCTTATGCTTGGATCGATGGAAGCCAAAAAATCTAATCCAGGGCATGTGATGTTGGTTTGGTTGGGATACGTCATGCCAAAATCGTTGTCTTTGTTGGCATCTCTTTTAGAATCCCATAGTCGAGTTTTCCCGGTGGAGAACAAGATTTTCGGCCAACAAGACTTCTCTGCCACTAAGTAAGCTTGTCTAGGGGTCATTTCGCCAAAGGACTTGATGATTGCTGTCCAAGCTACGAATGCGAATACAATACACATAATATAAAGAGCCAGATAATTGTCCGACTTTGGCATGATTTCAAATGAGTGCTCCTGTCGTTGTGACTCCTGAAATTCAACACAAATTTTGCTTAGAGAGTCTTACAATCATGAATATGTTTTTATAACTCTGTAAATATGTTGATAGAATACAGCTTCAATAAATTAACGTACTCTGTCTGATGAACACTTGCTGCAATGATAGGATAATGTGAGAATAAGTCTCAACTTTCTCTGTTCATTTCAATGAATTAAAACTTGCTCCTCAAGAGTTCGAAAGCCCGTGCATGAGTTCAATTATTTCTATCTGCTTAGTGGGGAATAGGCGAGTTCAACTTGTTTTTAAGAAATTAATTAAATTTAGAAGTATTTAAAAAGTTAAATCGTGTTGAATCAATTGAGTAAACTGTGTGCCCATGATGTATCGTGTTGAATCAATTGAGTAAACTGTGTGCCCATAATGTACCGTGTTGAATCAATTGAGTAAACTGTGTGCCCATGATGTATCGTGTTGAATTAATTGAGTAAACTGTGTGCCCATGATGTATCGTGTTGAATCAATTGAGTAAACTGAGTGCCCATGATGTATCGTGTTGAATCAATCGAGTAAACTGTGTGCCCATGATGAATCGTGTTGAATCAATTGAGTAAACTGTGTGCCCATAATGTACCGTGTTGAATCAATTTTGTAAACTGTGTGCCCATGATGTATCGTGTTGAATCAATTTTGTAAACTGTGTGCCCATAATGTACCGTGTTGAATCAATTTTGTAAACTGTGTGCCCATGATGTATCGTGTTGAATCAATCGAGTAAACTGTGTGCCCATGATGAATCGTGTTGAATCAATTGAGTAAACTGTGTGCCCATAATGTATCGTGTTGAATCAATCGAGTAAACTGTGTGCCCATAATGTACCGTGTTGAATCAATTTTGTAAACTGTGTGCCCATGATGTATCGTGTTGAATCAATCGAGTAAACTGTGTGCCCATGATGTATCGTGTTGAATCAATTGAGTAAACTGTGTGCCCATGATGTATCGTGTTGAATCAATTGAGGGGTAATAAGGGGAGAGACTGCAATCGGGTTAGTACAAAATAAAATGAGTAAAACAGAGTATGGTTAAACCTGAAAAATTAAACGCAACAAAACAGCGAACGTGTCGGCAGAAAGCCTTCGTCAGCCATCAAAACAACAGAAAAAACGTTATAAAAATAAGAAATAGCACTTAGCTGGTAAGTAGTATCTGTGGGCAGCAATAGAAGTGTGGCAGAAGGAAAATGAGTGAGAGTTTAAATAAGCAGCGGCGAAAAAAAGGGGGGAGAAAAAAGTTCACTGTGATAGGTCAGAACGTGGAGGGGCGGAGCTAGGGTCAAGCTGTGAACAGAGACATAACATTAATCCCATCTGGCGTCAAAGTGCCGTAAGTCAGGATAAGTCTGTGTTCCAAATTGACCCGGCTGGCGGTGTTAGTGCTAGCCACAATCGCACTTATTGAAAAGTCCGCCTTGCCCCGGTGGTCGCTACTATTGAAGTGTTTGGAGACGGGACACTGTTTATCTTGTGTAATGTTTCGGAGGTGTTCGGTACACCTGTCCGAGAGACGGCGTCCAGTCTCCCCTATGTATGTCATCTGACAGCGGGTGCAGACAATGGCGTAGATAACGTTGCGGCTTGTACAGAGGAAACCGTCGCGTATCTGAAAACTGCCCTTGGGGAAACGTATGCGTTCAGTCTGGACGACAAAAGGGCACGTGTTGCAACGACTGCGTCCACACGGCTTGGTCCCAAAGTGGGAGGGGGGAGCATTGATACGACTGCGTACAAGCAGGTCTCTCAGATTTTTATCCCGTCTGAAAACAATGAGAGGTGGGGAAGAGAAAATTTCTCGTGTGTCGGTGTCTGCGAGTAGTATAGATCGATGTTTAAGGAAAACACGTTTAGCAATCAGATTGTGAGGGTGATAAGTTAAAATGAGTTTTGTCCTGTCAACATTGTCGCTCAGACGTGGTCTGAAGGCATCAGCACGTGTAATATTCTTAACCCTTTGGAGGGCTGATGAAAGTACTGTCTCCGGGTAAGACCTACACCGGAAAAAGTCTATCATTTCAAGTGCCTTGTCCCAAAAGTCCTCATCCGACCGACAAAGTCGACGAAGACGAAGTAATTGAGAGAAAAGAATAGAGTCCTTACAGGATTTAGGGTGGGATGAAGAGTAGAGTAGATAGCTATGGCTGTCAGTGGGCTTAAAGTTGGCAGAGGTGTGTAGGGTGTCTTTGTGAAGAGTGACTGTAATGTCTAAGAAATTGACTGAGGTCTCAGAGATAAGAGATGTGAATTTAATGGAAGGGTGAAAGGAGCCTACAAAGTTAATGAACAGGTCAAGTTCACTCCTCTCCATAGTGTTGACCCCTATACCATCATCTATGTACCTCTTATAGAATTCAGGGAGGCGTCCAGTATAGCTGCTTTCGGAATCAATTTGAGTAAACTGAGTGCCCATGATGTATCGTGTTGAATCAATTGAGTAAACTGAGTGCCAATGATGTATCGTGTTGAATCAATTGAGTAAACTGAGTGCCCACTATGTATCGTGTTGAATCAATTGAGTAAAATTAGTGCCCATATTTTATCGAGTTGAATCCATAGAAAATGTGTGCATCAAATTTGGCTTTTCATTTTCCTTTGATAAAATGAAATGAAGTTTATATTTATGGATTGTTTTATTTCATTTGGCTTTTTCTATTTTATTGGCGTTTTCTATTTTATTGGCTCGTTCTATTTTATTGTCATGTTCTATTTTATTGGCTTCTTCTTCTTATTCTATATCTTAAGGGCCCACGATCAATTTATTGATCATTTTGGCTCCTATGCATGTAGATGGGATTTGCAATATTTCTGTTCTGTTTTATTTGCTTTTTTTATTTTTTTGGATTGTTCCTTTTTATTGGCTTGTTCTATTTTATTGGCTTGTTCTATTTTATTTGCTTTTTTTATTTTTTTGGATTGTTCTATTTTATTGGCTTATTCTATTTTATTGGCTTGTTCTATTTTATTGGCTTGTTCTATTTTATTGACGTGTTCTATTTTATTGACTTGTTCTATTTTATTGGCTTGTTCTATTTTATTGGCTTGTTCTATTTTATTGGCTTGTTCTATTTTATTGACTTGTTCTATTTTATTGGCTTGTTCTAATAAATTGTGGGTTTATTTCCTCAGCCTGACAGAATGATTATATTTATGTTTTCTTATGTAAGGATTCCAAAGTTTAAACATTCAATTATATTTAACATATTTACTAGTATATTTCATTTTTGCTATTGTGTATCCTATAATATAGATATATTTATATATAGTTTGTCATTTAATATCGACTAATAAAACCTTAATCTTCGTTTATGCTAAATGTGAGATTTGCTGATGGCTGATAAGGTTGATATTAACAATGATATATATATATATATATATATATATATATATATATATATATATATATATATATATATATATATGTGTATATATGTGTATATATATATATATATTATATATATGATATCTTAATTTTATGTTTATTTAACACTAAAATAATGAAAAATTTAGTTTTTATATTTCTAACTATACCAACCTTGATGTGTGTTTATGTTATTGCTTTTTGTTTAAATCGGGAACCCAATCCACCGTCTATGATCCACCTTGTAAACAGAGCATTTGGGTGGATACGAGTCTCTCAATATGAACAGTTCCGAAAGGATCTTCCAGATTCACAATATTATTAGATCAAAATTGTATCCTTTGGATAATTTTTGAAATTTTCAATTTTTAATTTAAAGTGTATTTTCATAAAATGACTTCCTTTGTTCCGTGAGAGCTCTGTTGCACAAAAACTATATTTTTACAAGCCGTGTATTTCCTCTACAATCTCGATTTGAAACGTCTGCAAATGGCGCCCCCTTCAATGGTTGGATCACTCAATGAATTCATCGCCTGTCAATAAGCATCTGCTAAGGTTTAAGAATTATGTTTATGTAGTATCTAGACTGTGAATTAGGATCTGTAAAGTTGGTTTTGCTATCGTGAGAGATAAGTCCAATTGATTTTAAATGAAACCTTTGGATTTCTATGGATTTCACATTGGCTTTTTTTACTTAATCTGGGTCTGAATTTAACGTGAGTTTTTTTATGGTAGCTAACATCTTGCAAATATTGCTATAAAAAAAAACTTGGTTTTTATCATTCTCAGGAATGAGATTCTGTATTTCTTTTTAGTTCAATTGTTTAATATGTAGTGTGGCTGAAATCTATCTGCTATTGTTACGCTTTCAAATTTCCCCTAGACTGCGAAAATGTTCCAATGCGTTCAACACCTAATAGAATGAGATAGATTTCATGAAAATAAATCACCATGATCAAAATGTTTTAAAAATGTTTAACGGATCTGAAGGTCACGCTTGTTGAGCCAAGGAATCATCCCATACATCTTATATGAGTTTTGCATCCCATATATCTTATAAGAGTGTTGCATCCTTTACATCTTATATGAGTTTTGCATTCTTTACAGGTGACAAATGTTGGTGTTAAATCCGTCACGAAATATTTGCAAGCAAATGTTTGTAGCGAATATTAACAATCGGTTGTTGCCTTGTTAAAAAAAAACAAGTAGACATATTAATAAAATAGCAACTCTACTTTGTATTGGAAAAGCTCATAAAGTATCATACGTCACGTGTATACGTAGTTAGAATATTTCCCTAAATTAAAAATTTAAATTTATTTATTCTCATCTAAAACCCCAGTGCATAAGCAATAGATTTATTGAATGTGCATAAGCAATAGATTGATTGGATATGCATAAGCAATAGATTGGATTTGCATAAGCAATAGATTTATTGGATGTGCATAATTGGATTGATTGGATGTGCATAAGCAATAGATTGGATGTGCATAAGCAATAGATTGGATGTGCATATGTAATATAATTATTGTATGTGCATAAGCAATAGATTGATTGGATGTGCATAAGCAATAGATTGGATGTGCATAAGCAATAGATTGGATGTGCATAAGCAATAGATTGATTGGATGGGCATAAGCAATAGATTGATTGGATGTGCATAAGCAATAGATTGAATGTGCATAAGCTATAGATTTATTGGATGTGCATAAGCAATAGATTTTTTGGATGTGCATAGGCAATAGATTTTTTGGATGTGCATAGGCAATAGATTTATTGGATGTAACTAAGCAATTAGATAGATTTATTGATGTGCATAAGATTTGGGGAAAAAATAGTCAACGATTAATGTTTTTTTAAAAAAAGGCGGAGAGTTTTTATACAGACACACTGTCGAATATGATGTGTGACAGTCTGACACTTAGAATGTCGAACAAGATGTCTGACAGTCGGACACTTACACTGTCCAACAGGATGTGTGACAGACGAATAACACCTATTTTTAAAACCTTTGATTTGTTTTTGTGCGTTTCAGGCAGAAACATGCCCTCTTCAATGTTGGTTAACTCATGCTCTCTTCAAATTGTTGGTGAACACATACCCTCTTCAATTTGTTGTTGAACAAATACACTCTTCAATTTGTTGTTGAACAAATACACTCTTCAATTTGTTGGTGAACACATACCCTCTTCAAGTTGTTGGTGAACACATACCCTCTTCAAGTTGTTGGTGAACACATACCCTCTTCAATTTGTTGTTGAACAAATACACTCTTCAATTTGTTGTTGAACAAATACATTCTTTAATTTGTTGTTGAACAAATACACTCTTCAATTTGTTGGTGAACACATGCCCTCTTCAAGTTGTTGGTGAACACATACCCTCTTCAAGTTGTTGGTGAACACATACCCTCTTCAAATTGTTGGTGAACACATACCCTCTTCAATTTGTTGTTGAACAAATACACTCTTCAATTTGTTGTTGAACAAATACACTCTTCAATTTGTTGGTGAACACATACCCTCTTCAAGTTGTTGGTGAACACATACCCTCTTCAAGTTGTTGGTGAACACATACCCTCTTCAATTTGTTGTTGAACAAATACACTCTTCAATTTGTTGTTGAACAAATACACTCTTCAATTTGTTGTTGAACAAATACACTCTTCAATTTGTTGGTGAACACATGCCCTCTTCAAGTTGTTGGTGAACACATACCCTCTTCAGGTGTTTGGTTTGTCCAACCCTCACTTACACATTTGGGGCCATCCTTTTATTACGCACGCAAAAAAAGTCAAAATTCAAACGTTCCTGTTTCACCCTTAAATTTTAGACACCACCTATGTGTACTTACAAATGAGACCTTTCACTCTTTGTGCACTAACAATGAGACATTTTACTCTATGTGCATTAACAATGAGCCCTTCCTCTTTATGTGTACTAACAATGAGATCTTTTATTCTATGTGCACTAGCAATGAGACATTTCATTATATGTGCACTAACAATGATAACTTTCATTCTATATGCACTTACAATAAGACATTTCATTCTATGTACACTAACAATGAGATCTTTCATTCTATGTGCACTAACAATGAGACCTTTTTATTCTATGTGTACTAACAATGAGACCTTTCCTCCTATTTATTAACAATGAGACCTTCCTCTTTATGTGTACTAACAAATGAGACCTTTCATTCTATGTGTACTAACAATGAGTCCTTGCACTCCACAGCCCTAACAAATTTTAAAAAAATTACACCTGTTTTAAGACACATTAAAAAAAAATGTTTAAAATTACGTCACATTCACGGAATCAAATGTGGTGGACTTAAAGGTCAAAGGTGGCCTATGGCGTACTATTGCTGTTCTGCTCTCTTGCGAATTCATTTTTATAAAAAAACAAAGCAGTTGTATCAGTAGCATTACAAAACACTGCGGCGATATTTTTATAACCTTTAAAATACATTTAATTTATGTTAAACCGTGGATAGGGCAGATTTTAAGGTGGCAGATGGCTTTATTATCAATAACAAATAGGCAACAAAACAGCATTATTGCAGTATTTGTGGAAAAATATATTTCCCATTCTGCTCCCCCCTTCCCCCCTAAACCAGGCATACGTATAATCTCCTACTTCAAAGAACACACCTCTGGCCCTCGGTGAGATGTACTTTATCGATCACATCCCCATTCGTTATAATAGAGTCGACTCTTTGTGATTTTCTTTTATTGGCTAAGACCGAAACCGAATCGCAAGTTAAAAATGACTTTCAGCCAAAACCTAAAGCTTAACGAGACTTTCGGCTGAAACCGAAAGATATCGATATTTCGAAACTCTTTTGTGCGTGCGTTAAAAAAATAAAATGGGGAAAGTATCGATCTGTATATTCTCAATATCGTCAATCTTTAGATGAACATCTGATGAATACTTTGGCTTTGCCATTTGAATTTAACAAATTAATTTAAAGTATTTTAAAATGTATTTCAAAGAAGCATGTTAATTAAAATAATTGACTTCGAGGGGGCACAATTCATGCAATAGAGACTCTTAGGCTCACTTTGCTTTTTAAACAGAATTACAACGCTAACAACAGATCTATTTAATATCGCTTGAACGCTTTGACAAAGTATCTTTGTTATTATGGCCTACTAAAATGTTCAGACATAATAATAATAATAAAGTTTATTTGAAAATGACGCTTCATCCCCAAAGGCTCAAAGCGCGGTACAAAGTCAATCATATTAAAAGAGAATTGGAAGAAATCTATAGCATACCACATTGAAATACAAAACGCAACATTACAAAAACTACTTACGAGAATACCCACTCTTTCATCCCTTGCTACCATAAACAATACAGGCCACTATACATCTAGGTGATAATAGCTAGCTGGAAAAGATGGTAGACAACATCACCCCAGAAGGTGTTTGCGAAATAGATGTGTTTTCAAATCGATTTTGAATGACTCCAGTGTCTGGCTGTTTCTCAGAGCGACAGGAAGAGTGTTCCAAATTGTTGAGCCAGCAAATGCGAAAGTGCGCCTTCCGTAAGTCTCAAGGAGAACACGGTCTTGGTATTGAGAGTTTGACACTATCGGATGAGCGGAGTTGTCTAGTGGGTACATAATGCGTCATGAGCGCTTTGACATAGGACGGTGCCAGGTCATGCAAGCAGCAGTAGCACAGAGTTGTAATTTTGTACTCTATTCCACAGTGGACCGGCAGCCAATGCAACTCTCTCAAAAGTCTTTTAGCATGGTCAAATTTACGTTTTCGAAGAACAATGCGAGCCGCATTATTCTGTGCTTTTTGAATTATATCCAGGAGCGTAGCTGGAAGACCCACCATGAGAGCATTGCAGTAGTCCATGCGTGATAGCACGAATGCAGATATCAGCCTCTTTCATACATCTAACGTTAAGAAAGGTCTGATGCGACTAATTCTGCGCAGCTGTAGAAAAATCGCCCTGCCAAGCATGTTAATATGATTTTCCATAGTTAGTGTTCTGTCTAAGTAGTCACCCAGGTTTCGCACTGTTTGAGCAAACTCAGAATGTATATCTGGGAGAGTAAGGGGTGGTGTCTTATTTATATTCTCCATGTACACTAGCCAGCTCGGCAAAATTATTGAAAATCATGGTTTTTCCCGCAAAATATTTGTAGATGACACAGAACTATACAAGTGTTTCCACCCTGATGCCTGGAGTGTGCTACTGCTGTCCAGGCTGTCGAGGACTGCTGTCTTGCTGTGAAAGATTGGATGTCATCAAACAGACTAAAATTAAATGATGATAAGACTGAGGCAATTATTTGTGATTCAGGCGCCAATCTTCGGAAAGTTACGATTGCATCAATAAAAGTTGGTGAATCAGAGATCCCGTTGTCCTCGACTGTCAGAGACCTTGGCTTTTATATTGACACTAAACTTAGTATGATTCCCCATATCAAGGCATGCTTCTGTCATCTGCGTGCCCTGGGTCAGCTGCGTCCTCAACTCAATAGGAGAACAGCCAATGCTGTAGCAGTAACTCTAATCCAGTCCAGATTAGATTACTGTAATAGTTGTTTGTGGGGTTTACCTCAGAACCAAATTCAGAGACTCCACAAGATAAAAAATCTTGCAGCACGCATTGTATCGCGGATGGAAATATCTGACCACATCACCCCAGTTCTACGAGATCTCCATTGGGTTCCTGTGAGTGAGCGCATTGATTACAAAATTATTTCCCTGGCGTACAGCTGCAGAGATGGCTCAGCACCGGAATATCTCAAGGAACTGATTTATAAACATGTATCCTAGAAGAGCCTGCGGTCTTCATCACAATACTTGCTGAGTGTTCCTCGTGTGGATAAATACAGAAAAAAGTCGTACGGAGTGCGCTCTTTTGAAGCGATAGCGCCAAATTATGGAACAGTGTGCCTCAATCTTTGAGAGGAATTGTAAATGATAAAAAATCATTTAAGAAGCAATTAAAAACTTTTTTGTTTAAATAGTGAGCAGTGAGCATGTTAAAATGGCATGGATACCGGCGCGATATAAATATCAAATCAATTAATCAATTATTTACAGATTTTAGCTTTTTAGCGGAAGCAATGACAATGTGGATCAGCTCAGACTTTTGATCGTTCAATTTGAGCTTGTTAAAGTTCACCCAGTGCTTAACTGACTCCACTGTCTTCTGTGTCATACTAAGAGGCTGAGGGAACTGAGAGGGGGTCACGGATTGCTGAAGTTGGGTATCACCCAGTAGGCCTAACATGTGATATATCATGATCACTGCACCCATAAGCCACAAAGGAACTCTTTGTTCCACTAAATCATACATCTTCGTTGAAGCACGCATTCTTGAACAAATATTGAGATACGTTTAGTATGGTATTCACTAAGCCTAATTTAAATTATTATACAAAACAGTGATACACGCACACGTGTGTAGTCTTATGATTTAAATTTAAAGACTATTTTTTAAAATTAAAAACATTTCAAAAATGTTATTTCACCCATTTATAAGGTTAACAAAAATAATTTACAATTTTTTTAATATGTCTAATAAATTATTTAAATATTTTAAATATTTTTTAAACATTTGTTGAAACCAAATATAGCGAAACCCAAAAATGCTCAAAATTTAATATTTTCGCCGAATCTTCACTAGCGCCGCCCCTTAACATTTGATTATGATTGTCTGTGATTTCACGTTTATCTGATACATTTGGGCTGATCTACTTGAGGAAGTTAGTCTTACATAGCAGTATCTACAGAATAAAGGCTTTATTTTTGACCAAGTGGTGACCAACCTAGGGGCCTTAAGATTGTTTCTGCCCAAGAAGCTCTATCACTTGGTAGAACATTCTATTGAAAATGCATTTTGAAAATCAACCCGATATGCAATTTCAGTAGAAAGAAGATCGAGGTTCAAGAAGAGAATGGCGGGAGAACAATGATTAGATGCTGGACTATACGAGAATAAAATAGTAGGGCACACTACAGTGTATCAATCGCTTCATACTGAACCCTAGATCAGATCATCAGCGACCAAGGAAGTAAAAGATATGTTTGGGGCTGTTCAACACAAGAGTCTACTAGCAAAAAATGAAGAAGAGTATTGACGTCCGTTTCAAAATTAGCCTCTTTCCATGTTGAATTATCAGAAGATGAAATTGTTAAGAAAATGCCAAGGCCAGGAAGTACCATAGGCTGATATTGGATTTCACAAAGTCATGGAATGGTCAGTATTTGATGTTTTAAAATTCATATAATCTCTCATTGTAAGCTTTATCGCAGTACAACACTTTTATTACTAGTTTAGAATCTCTTCCAATTGTCTCTCCAAGCCTTGACTTGATGTTTACGATCTGTCTCACTAAGCATTGACTTGATGTTTACGATCTGTATCGCTAAGCCTTGACTTATGTTTACGATCTGTCTTACTAAGCCTTGACTTGATGTTTACGATCTGCCTCACGAAGCCTTGACTTCATGTTTACGATCTGTATCGCTAAGCATTGACTTGATGTTTACTATCTGCATCGCTAAGCATTGACTTGATGTTTACGATCTGTCTCACTAAGCCTTTACTTGATGTTTACGATCTGTATCGCTAAGCCTTGACTTGATGTTTACGATCTGTCTCACTAAGCCTTGACTTGATGTTTACGATCTGTCTCGCTAAGCCTTGACTTGATGTTTACGATCTGTCTCACTAAGCCTTGACTTGATGTTTACAATATGTCTCACTAAGCCTTGACTTGATGTTTACGATCTGTCTCACTAAGCCTTGACTTGATGTTTACGATCTGTATCGCTAAGCCTTGACTTGATGTTTACGATCTGTCTCACTAAGCCTTTACTTGATGTTTACGATCTGTCTCACTAAGCCTTTACTTGATGTTTACGATCTGTATCACTAAGCCTTGACTTGATGTTTACGATCTGTGTCACTAAGCCTTTACTTGATGTTTACGATCTGTATCGCTAAGCCTTGACTTGATGTTTACTATCTGTATCGCTAGGCATTGACTTGATGTTTACGATCTGTCTCACTAAGCCTTGACTTGATGTTTACGATCTGTCTCGCTAAGCCTTGACTTGATGTTTACAATCTGTATCGCTAAGCCTTGACTTAATGTTTACGATCTGTCTCACTAAGCCTTGACTTGATGTTTACGATCTGTCTCACTAAGCCTTGACTTGATGTTTACGATCTGTATCGCTAAGCCTTGACTTGATGTTTACGATCTGTATCACTAAGCCTTGACTTGATGTTTACGATCTGTCTCACTAAGCCTTGACTTGATGTTTACGATCTGTCTCGCTAAGCCTTGACTTGATGTTTACAATCTGTATCGCTAAGCCTTGACTTAATGTTTACGATCTGTCTCACTAAGCCTTGACTTGATGTTTACGATCTGTCTCACTAAGCCTTGACTTGATGTTTATGATCTGTATCGCTAAGCCTTGACTTGATGTTTACGATCTTTATCGCTAAGCCTTGACTTGATGTTTACGATCTGTATCGCTAAGCCTTGACTTGATTTGTACGATCTGTGTCTGTGGCTTCATGTAAATGTAGCTTTACAAAATTAAGACGTATTTACGATCCACCATGAGACAGACAAGACTTTCTGGTCTGGCTCTACTATCAAATGAAAGTGATACGGTGAAGGATATTGATTTGGGTCAAGTGATTGACAGGTTTGCAGCTTTGAAGACCAGGAAAGGAACATTTAAATATCGTAAATTTAATGTAAAAATAACTATAACTTAACGTTGTTACAGTTATTAAATACTTTTACTTCCTGACCTCTAATTTTTATTGTACTTATTTTACCAAGAAGAAATCCATCGTGGAAGTCGGGGAGGGAGGGGGGGTGACACCATGAGTTTAACGCACCGGGTGGCATCCACCCTGGCTACGCCACTGGTACAATGCAGTCTCAGAATAGGACTTAGACATCTCAAAATCGTGCAATATCTTATAGTAATAGTAAATAAATAAGCATACTGTATAATGTGCAAAACAACTATTCATAACTAATGTCAAATTAATGTCATTTCTAAAAGTAGTTGACTGACGTTTGTATATTTATGTACAAAGATGCCCGTCATTTGCCTCTTTGATATACGAGTATGTGGTGAGGACGGAAATTGAGGACGCCACTGGAGGCATCCGAGTAGGGATGGGTTTGGGCGGAGGATGAGCCAGTTCCCGGAAGTTGGGAGGAGGCTGAGCCAGTTCCCAGAAGTTCTTTTATAAATTCAAAAAGCAGGGATGCACTATTGTGTATACCTGAATATAGTTTTGCATCATTTTACACTTATTGGTAATGCTGGTGGAAAATTACGTTTCCCTGACCTGATGATGTTTATATAAATAATTTTAATTTTTAGAAGTTGGTAAATTAAATAGTACAATGTTTTATAATGTGTTATGTAGACGACTTGTTTACGTCATGAACTCTAGCAGACACCAGACTCAGTCGCTCTTGATGAGAGCTTAGATGTTACTGACACTGCACAGCTGGCAATATATGTCCGTGGTGTTGATGCTAATTTTGAAGTGATGGAGGAGTTGTTCAAAGTGATTCCAATGCATGGCCAGACCACTGCTCAGGAGATATTCCGCCAGTTGTGTAATGCCATTCCGGATGCCGGTTTACCGTGAAAATTTGTTTCCGAAATAACCACCGACGGAGCGCCATCAATGACCGGGACAATCAATGGACTCTTGGCACATGTTCAAAGAAAACTAGAAGAGGAAGGTATGGATGACCCCATTGCACTACACTGCATTATCCATCAGCAGGTCCTTTACAGCAAATGCCTGAAGTTTGACAATGTGATGTCTGACATTGTGAAATGAATTAATCATATTAGATGCAGGGGCTTGAAGCACTATCAATTCCCTGCCTTTTTAGAGGTAATAGAGTCAGCTTCACCGAGGTACCTTTGGCTTAGTCGAGGAAACGTCGTGAAAAGATTTTTTGAGTTGACTTATGGAATCGGTTTTTCTTGTTGACATTACACAGGAGCTGAATTTATTCAACCAGAAGTTACGAGGCCAGGGGCAGCTTTTCAGTGTTGCCTATGACAATGTCATTGAATTCTGCACAAAACTAGTGCTATGGAAAGTCCAGCTTTCTGAGAGAAACATTAGGCATTTTCCAACATGCAAAGCACTCATGGACACTGGCACACCATTCAGTAGTAAGTATACTGATGACATTGAAACGCTATAGGAGGAATTTGATCACAGGCTTACAGTCTTCTAAACACTCAGAGCCACTTTCCAACTTTTTGCTGACCCTTTCTCCTACAATGTGGAAGATGCCCCCCCCCCTTGCGCTTCAAATGGAGCAAATTGAACTTCAGTGCAATTCTGAAATCAAGGCTAAGTTCAGGGAGGTGAATAGAAAAATAGACAAGCTTGGAAAATTTATGAGAGAATTGCCCTCCACCTTCCCTGAGATATCCAGGTTGTTCAAGTGGATCATGTGCCTTTTTGGGAGTACCTATCTGTGTGAAAAGCTCTTTTCCACTATGAACTTTAACAAACCAAGGTTCAGGGCGAAACTTACTGTTTAGCATCTTCAAGGTATACTGAGGGTCTCAGTTGATTCCTCACTCAAGCCACATGTTGCTCAGCTTTGTAAGAAGAAGCGCTGCCAGGTCTCTGGCAACAAGTAGCAGAAGAAAGAGAGTGAAGCCTAGATCTTAAGACCCCTTAACGTTTTATTTGTTACGAAGAAAGTTTGAGCAGATTGTAAAAGCGGTACTTGAATTTGTAACCACTTTTTTGTGTGGATTACTTAATGCGGCCCAGTTTCACTCAGACTCTACCTCCTGCGGCCCCCCCCCCCCCCCCCCTTTGAGTTTCAGACTCCTGCTGTAGGGTATACTTTTGGACGAGCTTAGTGTGGCCACGTAAAGCTTTCAATTCCCCAGAAATCTTGTACCGGTATACATTTAAAATATAAGAATGGATTTTAGCACATATATAATAAATAATAGTTATGTGTGCATCATTCTACACTTCGGATCAACGGAAGAGATGCTAATTAAAAATGTAGGTTTCATTTGACCTCAGGGCAATCGTGTGAGCCCTGCAACTCCAATGGCTGATGGGGCCTTCGATATATTAGGGGCTCAAAGTTGTGCTTTTGACACTTTTTAAATGATCAAATTTGAATGTAAGATGGTGGAAAGACAAGACTGAAAAGTGGCAGGGGTTCTCGGAAAGTCAAGTGACGGCTCTGATTTACCAAGTTTTGTAACACGCATATATATTTTTTTTTTAGATTACTAAATAACGCGGTGGTTTTAACTTTTATTAAAACTATTTTTGGGGAAATCTACTCAATTACTAAATAAATTACTAAATAAATTACTAAATAAATTACTAAATAAATTACTAAATAAATTACTAAATAAATTACTAAATAAATTACTAAATAAATTACTAAATAAATTACTAAATAAATTACTAAATAAATTACTAAATAAATTACTAAATAAATTACTAAATAAATTACTAAATAAATTACTAAATAAATTACTAAATAAATTACTAAATAAATTACTAAATAAATTACTAAATAAATTACTAAATAAATTACTAAATAAATTACTAAATAAATTACTAAATAAATTACTAAATAAATTACTAAATAAATTACTAAATAAATTACTAAATAAATTACTAAATAAATTACTAAATAAATTACTAAATAAATTACTAAATAAATTACTAAATAAATTACTAAATAAATTACTAAATAAATTACTAAATAAATTACTAAATAAATTACTAAATAAATTACTAAATAAATTACTAAATAAATTACTAAATAAATTACTAAATAAATTACTAAATAAATTACTAAATAAATTACTAAATAAATTACTAAATAAATTACTAAATAAATTACTAAATAAATTACTAAATAAATTACTAAATAAATTACTAAATAAATTACTAAATAAATTACTAAATAAATTACTAAATAAATTACTAAATAAATTACTAAATAAATTACTAAATAAATTACTAAATAAATTACTAAATAAATTACTAAATAAATTACTAAATAAATTACTAAATAAATTACTAAATAAATTACTAAATAAATTACTAAATAAATTACTAAATAAATTACTAAATAAATTACTAAATAAATTACTAAATAAATTACTAAATANTTTTTTTTTTTTTACATTTAATTTAATTTTATTTTATTTTTTTTTAGCTTTCTGCCGTATTTTCAATTTTAAAAAATAAATGTAAAAAAAATGCGTGCAATTAGGTTTCGGGGGTGGGTGGGGGGATAGGCCTATTATTCTGATATCAAAAAGAGAAAAGCAGTTGGGAATTAAATAAACATGAGCTAATTTTTGTCCCTTCAATATTGTTATTCAGGAAACTGTGTTACAAAACTGGTGACTCTAAAAGTAAAAGAAATTCAAAAGATTCGCTGTTATGACAATTATTGAAACTCGCACTTGAAGCCCACGTTAAATTCTAAATTTTTGTTTTTAAAAAATAATCAATTTTTTAACGTTTTATAATACTTAGCTCAACATACATGGAATCCACAACTTGGACTCCACTACATGGACTCCACTACATGGACTCCACTACATGGAATCCACTACATTGCAAAGGATGCAAATAACGATATTTTTTAAGTATGACGTCATCAAACACCTTATAGGTAACTTTAAAAGTCATGCTTTCGTTATGAAATATGATTTGAAAACATATTGCACATGTTATAAACTTAAAAGGAACTATATAAAAAAATATGGACCTTCATACTGATGAGAAGGCAGTTTCACGAAGTGTTATTTAAGTCTTTAATTTTGAGAAGTTGAAAAAAATAAATTAATAAAATTACCAATTGATGCAAACATCAGGAAGTAAGCCTTCGGCTTATAATATAATCATGAGCGGCCAGTTTTTGTAACAGTTCAATATTTATAGTCGAAATGTGTAAGCTTCTAACAAGATTAACCTTAAAAATATGGAACATCAAATATATCGAGCATAGCAACAGTTCACTGGTTCACTAATTCTTGTAGGTTAAATACACCAGTCATTATTCTTTTTAAAATGTTACCAGTTTTTTCAAATAAAATATATTTTAGTTTTAGTGTTGTACAGATCCCTCCCCCGCCATTCTCCGAGTGTGTCCCCCCTAGCCAGCCCCCCCCCTAAAAGCTCTGCTTCGGTGGGACTTCTTTCTGTGACCCTCCTTACTGAATGTCTCAAATCAGTGAATTTAATATTATAAAATAATTTCTAAATAAATGAAGAAAAATCTTATTTGTGATGCATCGGGCAGGCCACAATATTGAACGTGTCGGGTCAAGAGTTGCCCACCCCTACATTAAGCCTAGGAGCTTGATTTTATTTTAATATCCGTTAACACATTGAAGTCGTATAAATACAGCAAGCTGTATTGGGACATGGGAAGAGGAGGTCTGGGCTATTTTAAAGCTGCTTAGTGACTTCTAAAAATAGATTTCAAATGCCTCTTAGCATGTCTTATAAAATATGTTTTAAAAAAAAATAACGCTGCTGTTTGGTGCAGTTGAGAACGCATGGTCTCAAACAATCCGTCATTTTCTCCACTTTCGCAATCGCCGCTGTTCAGCCGAAGAACGAAATAATTATTTTAAAATAATGACGTCATAGATCACTGAAGCAAATAAAGGCGACCTTCTGCTATGTTTGGCACTAGTAAGGAGGCGCTCAGTCTTACTGTTTGCTTTATCTAGTGAGTTCATAGTGAAAACACAATACAACAACAGGGTGATAACTACGAAATGCATTGTTTTTATATTGAAGCCTTTAAACATAATTAGCCCCCCCCCCCTTTGCCTCACCTCTGCACATCCGTACGCTTCCAAGTCAACATCACCCTCCCCCCCCCCCCCCCCCCCTCACCTCCAAAGGCCAACTCCCCCCCCCCCCCCCCACTTTCCTCCCGCGTGGGTAATAGATTTATGGACGGTCCCCAGCCAACAGTATTTCTCTGTCCATTCACCAAGGCTGAGAAAGGAACTAAATCTTAATGCCGCAAATGTTGTTTTATATATTCCTGGCCACAATACCCGGCGTTGCCCGGGATTGTATTAGGCCAAACAAAAGCGTCTATAGAGGCTTTCAGCTAACATGGAAATGAAGGGGTGCCTCAAAAACACGTAGCTAAAAATCTCATTTTGCGTTCAGATCCCAAACCCCAGTAGATCCTTTCCATGTCCTTTCCCGATCCCGATGAGATCCCAATCCCGATGGGAAATCGATAGCGATTAAAACTCTTGGGGATCCCGATGTCGGTGGAAAAAAGATCCTTGTGGGATCCCAATCCTTTAATTATCCCGATCCAAGTGGTGGGTTCCCGGTAGTTTTTCTTTCAGCCATTTATCTAGGAGGGCCCTGCCCCCACACCCGGGTAAAGTCAAGGGAATACCACTAGTGGAATGGTATGCAGGCCTACCACTAGTGTGAGGGTACACAGGCCCGCCACTAGTGGAATGGTACACAGGCCTACCACTAGTGGAATGGTGCACAGGCCTAAAACTAGTGGAATGGTGCACAGGCCTACCACTAGTGGAATGGTGCACAGGCCTACCACTAGTGGAATGGTACACATGCCTACCAATAGTGGAATGGTATAAAATCCTCCCACTAGTGTGATGGTACACAGCCCTACCACTAGGGAGATGGTATATAGGTCTACAGTTGGTAAGACGGGTATTTGCGCCCCCCTCCCCCCAAAAAAAAATATTTTTGCTGGTTTCATTTCAATTGCCATGTACTGTGGCGCCTCCTCTAATAAACAACTTAACAAGCCGCCCAAGTTTTGGGTTTTCACCCCCCCCCCCTTCCTTTCCCCCGAAAAAAACCCTGAAATGACGCCCCTGATGTGCATAGTCTATAGTAGCTGATTTATCATTTTCATCTTGTGGAACTGACACACCAGACTAGTCAACATCATCCTCATCTAACCATTCAGCACTTCAAATCGAAGCATTGTCTGTGTGAGCAACAATTGCCATAAGCTCTCTCCCTGTCATTGAGTAGGTAGAGCTGATATTGAACACCGATCATTTGTGTTTTTTTTTTAATTGAACACCGTGTTCAATGATGTGTTAATCATTCTAGGGAGCGGATTAAGAGAAAAAAGACAGGTGAAGAGATGCCAACTTTTGACTTCTCTAGCACTAACAAAGTGTGCTAACATTCTGACCAACCATCTGCAGTGCACAGACAGACACACATTAAATAACTCTTATATTGTTAAAAAACCGAAACATTATGACTATTTACACTCATTAAATTGTTTAAAATAATGTAAGCCCGAGTCAATTTTTTAAGATTAAAATTTTAATTTAAAAAAACCTGATTGTTGACGTCAACTAATCTAAACACCCTCCCTCCCCCTTGTCAACAACTGTCAAACATTTTGAAACTCCCCTCCCCCTCCCCCTATTTTGTTGACGTAATTAATGGACGCCCCTAGTAGGTGGCACATTATTTTGGCATGTGCCTCCTAATCAAATGCACGCCTCAAGTTGACACCTTCACTTGGGCAGAATTAAACGCACGTTGCGTAATTCACGCTTTGAACTTGGCCGTCGTTAACCGTGCCGTGGAAGTTAAGCTTTAGTTGCTTACACCTCCCTGAAGGTTTTATATTCATTTTTACCAAACTGAGATTGAGATGTTACGCCTAATCAGGGGCGTCTATACTCCACTTGGGTGGTGGAAGCTAACCCTCTTCTCTCACCTCCCTAGACCTTGGACTTAAGTATTTTAGGTCATGCCAGTCAACGTATATGCATTATTGGTGTTAAATTCGGGAGTTCACAATGACTATTAGAAATACAACAATTTACAGTTAAAAAATTGTTAAAATATTGTTGACTATCTTTTGAGAAACCATTTCACATTTTTCGTCATCTTAAAATATCAAATCTTGTGATGATTTTTAAAAAATGGCATTTAGTAGGTCTATAACTATAATTTTTATATACCGGTTTTAGTTCTTAAAATTGCTTCCAAGAGGTCGGCGTTGCCGTGCGGGCAAAACACATATCGTTTCATAGTAGAGAGTTGGACTTAAATTCCTCGCCTAATCATGAAAAATATTACAGACTTTTTTCCCTACAAAAATTCACCCTCTCCAAAAAAGTATAACATATTAATAATTAAATATTAAAATTTAGAAAACATGAGTTGATTTTTTTCCCCATATTAATTTTGTTAAGGCAAAAAGGCAAGTGGGGGTATATTATTCCCCCCTCCACTCCACGACTTAAAATGGAAGCACCTGCTTCCTTCCATCCCCACTGTGTAGACACCCCTGCTTTAAATCATACTTCCTTTACCTAATATTACTTGGGAGTTTTACAATTTTGCGAAAATTTTATATTATATCTTTAAAACTCTTTTATAAAAAAAGTTAAATAACGCTCATATCACATGACTCTACGCTTCCGTTTAAAATTGAAATGGCGGGGTAAATAGAAGAATGAATTTCTCATTATCTTGGTTCAGAGAGAAATAACGTATGTAGTTTTACTTTTGTACTACCAATCGTAGTCTTGAACTCATAGTTCTAACGCATATCATTTAGCATCACAGCTAGAGAAATAAACATATGTTCATTTATGTGATCTGAACAGTGATCAATTCTCCACTAAGTCCCCTTCTGACTAGACTAGGAAGGCCTGTCCCGTTTTTTCACGATCGTACCCGTTGTCCCGAAAAAGTCTCTCGGGACGCCTAAATGTCCCATTTTGTTTTAACCAAACACATTTTCTAATCACTAAAACTTCCTAATTTATAATACTAATACAGTAATACAACTTCAAATAATATTTTGGCTAGCTGTGTCAAGGGGTGAGGGGAGGATGTAACTGTGCAGAAAACAATTTTGATTCCACCACTGATACGTGTAATTTAATGAGTTAGTCTTATATGTGATCCCTACCGGTGACAGTTGTTTGTTTTGGGTGTTGAACTTTATTCTTTCGAAGTGGTTATGCGCAGCCGACTGCGTATAACCCTGAGAGTTATACGCAGTCGGCAAGTCACGTGACGTCTAAATTCTTCCTGTGTTGCAGTATCAATCAATAAGGGTGCCTCGTTATCGGGTTGACTGGGTGGTCGAATGGTACAAACTGACCGAACCTCAAGGTGGTGGTCTTGAGTTCAATTCCAGCCAACGGCAAGCCATTAATACGTGTCAGTTACTATGTTTGTTCTCGAGAATGAAGCAAAATCAAGTAGGCTTATTGTTTTACTTTTGTTTTGGCTAAAAAATGTCAAAACATGAGAAGAATTATTAACTTGACCAATGTAATGTTAATAATGTTATTCTTATAATTATAATTATCAAATATATGTTTGTGTTGTTAACTAATTTTGTGGCAGATTAAATCATGTTTCTCTGGTACAGTAATAAAATATAATCATGGGTTGAGAGTAGCAGTAAAAAAAATCGCTGTAGGGGCAGGGGTTCTGTAGAGGGGGCACTGTAAGTAATACTTTCACACAGTTATAGTTTTGCATAGAAGCTGAAAACTGTTACATTTAGGTCATCAAAAAAAAAAAAAAAATCATAAATGATATAAATTTTTAAAAAATAAATAGAATGTATAAAAAAAATCGGTGTAGGGGCAGGGGTTCTGTAGAGGGGGCACTGTAAGTAATACTTTCAAACAGTTATAGTTTTGCATAGAAGCTGAAAACTGTTACATTTAGGTCATCAAAAAAAAAAAAAAAATCATAAATGATATAAATTTTTAAAAAATAAATAGAATGTATTTCCTGAATTAGTCAGTAAAACCAACCACATAGTCATAGCAACATATAAAAACCTAATCAATCAAAATACATCACTAGACTTAGACCGCGTTAGGCTTAAGACTCTAAGAAATGTAGACTTTGACTTATACTTATAATTATAATATATAAGATACAAGCAATAATACTAATAATAGCACTAATACTAATGCTATCAACAATTTGAATATTAATTAAAATTAATTCATTAAAATTTTACGTTAAACACATCCAAAGTTCTAGTTCAAAACAACCCATCATGCAGCTCATTACACATAATACTTTTTTTTTAAATTGCCAAACAAGCGATTGATAAACCTTATTTGGCTAAATTCCTAGCCGACTGCGTATAACTCTCAGGGTTATGCGCAGCCGACTGCGTATAACGCTTCCCTTATTCTTTAATTTTATATTTTCTTCATGTAAACAATAATTATGCTCAAGGGTCAATGTAAGTTTATGGATGAGTATTCCAAAGAGGAGAACTATATTAAAAAGGGACGCTATGAAAGTGAAGCTGAGTGCACAGTTTTCAATAATGTTTTTAGTATTGGTCATGGTAGACGTTCAGACATAAAACAACGCATCACATCAGTGAAACAGGAAACGACTGAGTACCTCAAGTAGATTTTGAGGTTAGATTTCATAGTTAAAAGGCAGTGTCTACACGTCCGGCACGCCGGGCATATATCTCTCGCACTGTTTGTCCGGCGACCAAGTCACATGACCACCGTAACAAAGTGGCGAGAGATATCTTGTCGGTCAGCCTTGTCACGTTGACTGCGAATGATTCAAAGCTATTATTAATTTTAAAATCTATTTCTCTACCAAGTAATGTACTGAATATCTTGAATGGAAATAATAGAAAAAAAACTTAAGTGAAAGTGGCTTGTAAACATTTTTGTTTAGTTTGTTATTTGAGTTTGTGTATTGTGTGGCGAGAGATATCTTGTCGGTCAGCCTTGTCACGTTGACTGCGAATGATTCAAAGCTATTATTAATTTTAAAATCTATTTCTCTACCAAGTAATGTACTGAATATCTTGAATGGAAATAATAGAAAAAAAACTTAAGTGAAAGTGGCTTGTAAACATTTTTGTTTAGTTTGTTATTTGAGTTTGTGTATTGTACCAGTAATCCATAAAATAAATTAGGGGCCAGTGTGGAGTAGGCAACCAATAAAAGTAAACGATTTCATTTTAAATTTGTTAAATTGCTACAAAATATTTAAAAACTTCTCATGAAACTACTGTTGCTGATGAACATGATGATATAAATAAAATATTTTTAATTAAAAACTACTAGCCGGAGACCCAGCATCGACCCGTGTGGAGTTGTGCCGGGGGGGGGGTAATTATAAGCTCGCGCGTGACGACTGACGACCCACCGACACCATCTCCAATGTGATGGTAGTTTACTACAAATAGCTCCATAGAAGAAGCTATAGGTAATAAACTTAAAACTTTCTTAAACCATCATATATAAATAGAATTCATAAGGAAGCCTATTTACAATTATTATGTTTCTACTGTAAAATGTTCGTGGCTATGGTCTTTAATACTGACAGGCATTCAATGAATCAGATTAGATAGCTGAACAATGGGTAGTTAAACACTAGATTATGGCTTGTTACTCAGGCTAGTACTGTTATTAGTAGTTAGTACTTATACAAGTATACTTATGACCAGTGGCATAGCTAGGGTTGGTGTCATCCGGTGTGGTAAACTCATGTCCGTCCCCCCCCCCCCTTTTCCGACTTCTAAGATGGATTCCTTGTCGTTAAAATAAGTCAACAGTATATCAATGACAAGAACAAAAACAAATTAATTGAAGGTCTGGAGGAAAATGTTTTTAAGAACTGTAGCTACGTTACGTTATAGGTATTTTTATATTACATTTAAATAAATTTACATTAATGAAAAAGAAATTAGAAAATTTTGTAAAATATTATTTGTTAACCCTATAAATGGGTAATAAGTTGTATTTTTAAATGCTTTAATTTTTACAGATTCGATTCATGTACTTATAATCGCCTGACCGCATTGTGCGGCATTGTATTTGGAATTAATAGAAAGTTTATTTCTCAGAATTAGATAAATATTATATTTATATTATATCAATGTGGCTATTCGGACCCCGCTACCAGAAGTGAGAGGTTGGTATTAAAAAATGTTTAAAATATTATTGTTGGGTTTGTTAGTTAAGATGAAATTTGGTATCGAATGAAAGATAATTGAATGGACTACACCATATGTTTGTAAAATAATTCTTCAGTTAAACTAAAATAAAATACCACAAATGACATCCGAATAGCATGCATTTAGTCTAAATGGAACCAGATACACATCGCCGCTATTCGGACCCAGGTCCCTTTAGACCAAATGGGACCCAACAAATAATATTTTGTTAATAAACCCAACCTCTCACTTCTGATACCGGGTCCGAATAGCCGCAGCCTATTTATATACCTTCCTGTTACTTACTAAAATTACTGAACACTCCAATGGGCTTTGAATCATGGGCAAAACTTAATTATAAGGTCAGCTCATTTCTGACGCATCAAGCTTGAACTTTTAATTAATAAAGCAGACATTCAGATTGGTGACATATGTGGAAAATTTTCGTTTGATCGGTTATACTTTTATGAAATTCGGTTAGACCGAGCATTGTGTGCTTTGTAAATATGCAATTCTTTAATTTGGTGTCATCCACTGAGATCGTGTCACCAGGTGAGCTCCACACACCTAGCTACGCCCAGGGCTGGATTAACCATTAGGCAAACAAGGCACATGCCTTGGGCACCAAGCATTTGGGGGTCCTCAAGAAAAATGTGTATATTGTCCCGGTAGCGTAATTGCATGGCATAAGGAAATCACAAATGTAATATTGAATCGCACATTATTTAACCTTGGTCCAACAACAGGATTTTACTGACACTATCAACCCTCTTGATAAGTCTACTATAGGCTGTTCTGCAAATCCAGACATTGCATTAGTGCTTGAAAATGAAATTTGTGGTGACCCACTTCAGTCTGCTGAAGATGATGATAAAGATGAAGATGATAAAATAAATCAAGAAGTAGAGCCAGGACTGTGGATTGACTTCTCGGCTGATGATGTGGCTTACTGGGTTGACTGTGGGCCCACTAACTGTCAGCATCATTATGGTCCCTTTGATAAATCTTGCCGTATTTATGCTGAAGGAACAAGATATTGTTCTCAAAAACTCTTCTATGGCACAAAAGCAAATGGTGAGCAGTACAGGAGAGAATGGTTATTCACCATCCACAGGACCTGTGTACGGCTTTGTTTGTAAACTTTTTGTGCCTAAAGGTTCCTCAAGTTTGGCTGATAAAAATGGGTTCAGTGACTGGAAAAATAACATTCAAGTTGATAATCATGAACAAAGCGCTACTCATAAAGACTGCATGTTAACATACCTAGCTTTGTATTCATCACTAGCAGATCACTTGCATGAATCAAGGAATAAATTTGAAAGATTTGAAGAAGCTGCAAAAGAAATAACACCAGGTGTGGATAAGTCAACTTTGACCCGTAATCGTAAACGAAAGACAGTGGTCATTGATGGTGATGCCCCTGAGGTATCTCAGAATGCCAGACACAAATTTGGTAAATCTGCTTTCTACACCATTGTTGACAAACTTGAGACAGAGATGAGTAGACGAGGACAGGTGTATACAATGATCTAACAGTTAGATTTTCTTATTTGGTCGATGTACCACAAACATTGTGTTGTGAAGGACTAATAAATGCTTATCCTGAAGATCTGAACAATAATTTATATACTGAACTACAACAGTTCCACTCATATATTGCCACAAGTTTCGTGCATCAAAATCTGAGAACAACACGTTCAGTCATGCAGAACTCTACAAAGTAATAGTTAGAGACAACATTGAGTGTGCTTTTCCAAATGTAGAAATCGCCTTGCGCATATTTTTAACATTAATGGTTACGAACTGAGCGCTCTTTTTCTCAGTTGAAACGTACAAAAAATCCAAGTAGATCGAAAATGAAACAAGAAAGGCTTGATTCCTTATCTTTGCTGATGATTGAGACAGACTTGTTGCGCAAAATTCACTTTGATGATGTACTCAAAAACTTTGCCAGACATAAATCTAGAAAAAAGAACTTGACAATGTAAATGTGTGCTGTCTCTCTCTGACTTTCTTATATATCAAAAAAGTTATAGTATTTTTGTCTACTATTATTACAAAATTAATTAACTACCATATTAATTTTAATACAGAAATACCTTATTGTTGCTTTTAAATGAGTGATAGTAGTACAAACATATGTGTTTACATGTCACAACTGTTTTTCTTTGTTAGTTTTTTGCATAATATTGAACATACCAACAGTCAGTGGAGGATCGGGGGCCCGGGGCAGTAGGGGGGCACCCATGTGGGTTAGTGCCTAGGGCACCAAGATGGGTTAACCCGACCCTGCCTACGCCTCCGTATTTAATCTTTGGTCTAGTTAAGTGTGTAGTCTAGGGTGACCAAATCATGATTTGGAAAAAACTGGACGCTTTCAAGTACGTTTGTTTTGTTTTGTTTTGTTGTGTGGGGGGGGGGGGGGGGGGGTGTTGGGAAATACCCTCCAGTTAAAGAGGGGTCCAGGGGCCTCGGCCGGGAACTGTTTATTGAAATATTCGCATTTTAACTATAAGACCCAGTGCAGAAGCATGTCGGGAACCTCCCCCCTGGCCTGGGGGACATCCTTCGACTGAAAACGCTGCGTTTAAAGCGTTCGCGGTCCACTCTCCTTGGGACTGAACGGCTTTGCTTCCTCTCCGGGGGGAAAGGTGCTGCATTACCTCCCCCCACCGTCCAGGGAGTTGTCCAGGTTGGGACGAAACGGTCGCCTACGAGTTGCTTTCTCAGGGCCGCATAGCAAAAATCATAGGTATGGCTTTTAACCGCCACCCAGACCTCATATTTATTAACGGCAACAAGTAATCATCTTATTGTGTTACTTCCGTAGCGTTGGGAATCATGCAAGTGGCCGGGGTTTTTGGCTTCGGGATGGAACCTCCCTACTAGTCAGGCAGGCCACGAAAAGGCAAACCCCATGTGACATCTCCGAGTTGCCTCGGTGGTGCGGGACTCTGACTTAGAGGCGTTCAGTCGTCACCCCTGTAGTAAACTACCAACAGATTCTAAAGAGCTATTAGTATTGGTAGTCCAGGCAATCAAACCAAAGCCCGCTGTCAATCATGCTGGCGAAGTATTACTCGTTCATAGTAGTACTAGTAGTGATAACACCTCAGCTTGATAATGAATCCTGAAAGAATTTTAGCTTTAAATTGCTATTTTGATACTTTTAAAGATTTGGAAAATGCAATCAAAGCTTTTAAGATTTTAAATCACCAAACAAACCTAAACACCGGCATCAGTCGCCTCATCTACATCGTTTCCCAAATAACTGAAATATACAAATTATTGTAAATTTTAAATTCAAATGCTAGATCTAGACTTTGTAATTCACAAATAAATAATCCAGCTATAAATCAGATTAAAAATCATTTAATACACATTTGGGTACAGAATATGTTGCTCAACAATGTTTATCTTTAGATAAAATTGAGTTTCATTGTACTCAAAAATCAAGTGAGCCTTCTTTTAATTTTTCTTCTTCTATATATTAAGGGCCCATGATCAATTTAGTGATCATTTTGGCTCCTATGCTTGTAAAGGGGATTTTCAATGATTCTGTGCCTGGTGTTGATGAGGATCTTTCACTGGTTGCAAGGCTACTTTGTGAGGGTATCATGCACTGGGGGTTGGAAGGCCTGAGGCAATAGAGACAAATGTGTCAAGTGTTGTCACCTCAACTGTTCCTTTTGAAAGCTGGTTCCAGTCCCTGATTGTCTTTGGCAGGAATGAGCAGTTCCTATAGTGGCTTCTCGCTGGTATGATCTGGAATTGCCTGTTATGGCCTCGTCGCTGTCTATGGGGGAGAGGGATGATCTACTGGTACCTGCACAAAATCTGTTGCAACATATAGTAGTTTCACTTGTTACTTTTTAATAAATTTTATTTATTCTGCAAACATGTAATGTTTGTTAGCGAGAAGAATTGTCTTTCCATTTAAGAAAAATAATACCCAGCTTTTTTTTTTTTTGCAGAAGTAGATTCATATGTGCACATCTAAAAAATAAAATCCAGCTGAGAAATAAATTTATTTGTTAACATTTTATGTGTGCTAATTATTATAAATTAAAATATGGGCCTAATATTTCTATAATTATCATAATAATAGTTTTAGTGCATATTTTAAATAATCTTGTTACTTTAGTTAAAGTTAAATGAAACGGTGTAATAATGTGATTAGGCTTAACGATGACAACAGAAGCTTTGGCCAATTTCTGTTTAGGAACATGGTCACATGACACACACACACACCCTATTGATTTTTCTGGCCTCATGAGCATTATTGGTCAACAAATACTGTAGAATTAATACCAAAGTAGAGGATAGTGTAGAGCCTTCAAAATATAAACAGTCCACTGTGCTGTTGGGGAATATAAGCAACTAACCAAGTGACACTGGATTTTTGTTAGCTACACTTTTAAAATATTTTGCCTACTTGTAGTACACTTTTTTAAAATTTTATTATCATCATCATGTCCCTTAGCCCTTGGACCGTTGGGGCGCCACAGATGACAAGTGAACTATTCTCCTCCATTCGTCTCTGTCTTCTGCACTACGCACAGCATCACCCTGTGTTAGTCCTGTCCACTCTTTGATGTTATCCTCCCATCTTTGTCTTCTTCTCCCTCCTCTTGTGGTGCCCTGCAATATTTCTTTGGCAAGCCCTTGTTTCCTTGTTACGTGGCCGTACCATTGTAGTTTGCGTTTTTTCACAGTCACCAGTAGGTCATCGTACTCCCCAATTGCCTGGGGAACCCTTTCTTTCACTGTATCATTGGAGATATGGTCCCTATAGCAGATGCAAAAGGGCTTCTGAAGTATCTCATCTCCAGCGCCTTTATTTTCCTTTCAAGTAAATAATTCATATTAGCCTTAAAAATACCCACACTGGAATAATAAACTGATATTTTGCCTTCGCAGAGAGCAAATGTGATATCTCTGTACAATAAAACCAGCACCTATGGAACAGTACAGGCAACCATTTGTGGAGGGATGGGAGTTTGTTCAAACTCTGGGCGAAGGTGCTTATGGAGAGTAAGCTATATGAAATAACATTGCTCTATCATATAGGCCAGGCCTACAGTTAGTATTTTTTTTTTCTGAAGGTTGTTAAGTTACATTTTCATTTTTTAAAATAAATATTGCCTGTAGAAGAATAATTGTAAATTTACAGTTTCATCATTTTTTCCATGTCACATTTTTGTTTCTGTTCATTCTACAGAGTTAAACTTGCAGTGTGTCGAGCAACTATGGAATGTGTGGCTGTAAAGATAATACATTTGACTAATACTTCTGTGGAAGAAAATGTGCGGAAAGAGGTTAGGGAGAACTTCTAATACATATTTAAATCAAGATGTTGAAAAATACAAATTTACAGCTCTTAGGTAAACCTTTACTAAAGAAAGAACAGAGCATTAAATAATTGACTGGACTTAATCTGCAACAAAGTATCTTTGCTTATTAAATTAAACAATACTATTTTGCTTTGCTCTGAGTGAGGAAGAGCTGCTGGCAAGATCTGGTGATATGAAATGTACTCAGTGTCTCAAATATCAGTGCAATAATATTTAATCCCCTGTTCCATTCCTACATTAGAAATTGACATTTGAAATTTCTTAAATACATACATTTAGTAATTTACTATTGATGAAAATAATCTTTCACAATCAGTTTTAGTAGTTGAGTAAGTTCACTGTCGCTTATGATGTACATCTACTTTATGGATGTAGTTGATGTTTGAGTAGTTGAGTGAGTTCACTGTCGCTTATGATGTACATCTACTTTATGGATGTAGTTGATGTTTGAGTAGTTGAGTGAGTTCACTGTCGCTTATGATGTACATCTACTTGATGGATGTAGTTGATGTTTGAGTAGTTGAGTGAGTTCACTGTCGCTTATGATGTACATCTACTTGATGGATGTGTACATCTACTTGATGGATGTGTACATCTACTTGATGGATGTGTGCATCTACTTGATGGATGTGTACATCTACTTGATGGATGTGTACATCTACTTGGTGGATGTGTACATCTACTTGATGGATGTGTACATCTACTTGATGGATGTGTACATCTACTTGATGGATGTGTACATCTACTTGATGGATGTGTACATCTACTTGATGGATGTGTACATCTACTTGATGGATGTGTACATCTACTTGATGGATGTGTACATCTACTTGATGGATGTGTACATCTACTTGATGGATGCAGTTGATGCCTCTGAATAGTCTACCTTTCTGGATTTTTATTGATTGGAAATGTAATTTTATTTACAGATTTGCATTCATAAGATGTTGGACCATAAAAATATTATAAAATTTTATGGATATCGACATGCAAAGGGCATTGAGTATTTATTCCTTAAGTATGCTAGTGGAGGAGAGCTGTTTGATCGAATAGGTGAGTTTTTTGGCATCATAATGTTTTATAGCTTGATTTATTATTGTATACCTGAAATTTACCTATGTTTAGTTTGAAAGAAAGTTAAAATGATCAATATTCATTTGACAAAAAACAAAATATTGTCTGGAATTATACCAAAAAAATGTGTTTTATCATTTTGAGATAGAAGTTTAATAGTTATGAAATGGTTAGACACATGATGAGTTAAAGTTGCTTCTTTAAGTTGTTGTCATTTTTGTTGGGTTATTTGATGTCTTTGTGAGTCAGGATATTGATTGCAATAAGTCAATATTTAAACCTACATCAATAAAATTGTCTGCTGTCTTTTAAATTCCCTATCTGAGGCCCATTTCCCCCATCATTTTCCAAGAATACTTTTAGTTGCTAATAAGATATTTTAATATGTGCCGACATCTGCGCTGCAACTGGTTTGATAGAAGAAAATCATTTTGAAGGTCACTCTGAATATTTTTTAGTGAAGTGTTCTATAGAACATCTTCTGGAAACTTTGACTTTCTTTAAATTTGTTTTGAAAATGTTATTTATTTATTATTATTTTATTTTGTTTTTGGCAGAGCCTGATAGAGGTATGAAGTTAAGAGATGGACTCAAATATTTTCATCAGCTTATTGAAGGGGTGGTATGTGTTTTTAAGTTTAAAATAACTATATAGCCAATTTCACTTTTTTAAAATGTGTATGGACCTAACAGCCTTAATTTATAGCTTTGTAGACAAAACATTCATATACATTTTTTTTCATGCCAATTAAAGAATTGGGAACATGCTCTTCATCAGGAATATTTACACAGTCGTGGTGTGTGTCATCGGGATTTAAAGCCTGAAAATTTACTTTTAGATGAAAATGGTAAGCTATGTAACTAATAGAAGTGAAGTGAATTCAACATTTTTACCAAATAGTCTTTTTGTATTTCAAATTTGTCAAAGTTGGTTGCACAAATTTAAATAAAAAATTATATAATTTTTATTTGCGGCTAAATTGTAGACTGTAGGGTATTGTTATAAAATGTTTTATATATATATAGAGAGAGATTACAATAGCTTTTTTACTATTGTAAATCTGATTTAGAGTTTTGAAAACAACAAACTTAAAAGTCACCGGGGTAAGTTTCTGTGAGAAACATCTTTGCATAGTTTTTAAATTACTCTCCTTTATATCATTGGACTCTTTGTTTTATTCTAGTTGTACTTCAAACTCTTTGTTTTGTTCTAGATGTACTTCAAATCACAGATTTCGGCATGGCAACTGTGTTTAAGTACAAAGGTGTCGAAAGAGAAGTCAGTCGTATGTGTGGCACTAAACCGTACACAGCACCTGAAGTGTTGAAGGGTGCACCCTACAGAGCCGAACCAGCCGATGTTTGGTCATGTGCAATTATACTGGTCACTCTTCTAGCTGGAGGTGGGTTGTATCTGCATTGTCATTGGGTCATCCAATGGTTAAATTTAACATCAGTCTTAGAAAGCAGAATTTTATAGAAGTATCAGTGCTTACGTCATACATATTTAACAAGAAAAATTTATGAGTTCTTTTGTTTGTTTTTTTTTAAATTTAGAATTACCATGGGATGTCCCTATAATGAGAGACAGGTTATACAGACAGTGGCGAGAACGATGCATTACTAAAGAGCCATGGAAGAAAATGGACACCCTGGCTTTGTGTGAGTATTACTTTTAAAAGACCTTGAACATTAACCCACACACTGTGATCCCCAGGCACTGTGATCCCCAGGCCCTGGGATCCCCACGCACTGTGATCCCCATGCCCAGTTATCGGTGAAGAGTCAATACAATATGACTTGCTCTATTAAAATTTGTTGATACAATGTTATCTCGTCAAAACTCAACACAAATCCTGGCCTTACCATGAAAAATATGAACTTGAATCCAAGTTATCTATTATCTGGTCATACTTGTCCAATTTACTGTCTGAATGTTTGTACAATCTGGGCCTCTGGGTTCATTATTGGTTTTTAGTATTTTAGTAGAACATTTGAAAGTCTAAAATAGCTTTGTCTCATCAGAACAAATGCACTTGACATCATGGGTTAATGACAAATTGCTCTTCCTAATGCACTGCTCATTGATGTGTATCACTCTCTACATTGAGACACAAACAATTTGTGTCAAGAAAGTAAGAGAGGTTAAGCTTTAATAATGGTTACACTGAATACAAATGCAAACGTTTTGGCAAATGAGAGCATCAGGCAACAAAACACAAAACAAAAAAAATTCATGTAAGTATAAATTACATGTATAATATATGTGAATGTGTGTGTAATATATAAATGTGTGTGTGTCCTACCAAGTTATGCCTAAAGAACCTTGACAAATTTGATCTAGTTCTATGATCCAGCCATTTTGTTCAAGTGTTTATTTTAAGTCAACTTCTATTTGAATATGTGATTGTTACCTTGGTGTGTATATATGTCTTCATATTGCAGCTCTCTTTAGATCAGTGTTGGTAGAAGACCCCAAAAGAAGATACACTTTGGAGCAGATCAAGAAGCATCAGTTCTATAACAAAAGATTTATGTTGCAAGATGGTAAAGACTCACTGCAAGATTGAAATTTAGTAGATTAGATTTTAAGGGGCCTGCCATAAATGACTGCACACACTGAAGGGTGACAGTGGATTTTTTTTAGGGTCTCTTAAAACTTCTCTGAAAAAGGGGGGGGGTGTAGGATGTTGATTAAAAATTTGTAAGAAATGAAATGTTTTAAATTTGATCCCAGTTTTAAATGATTAGCAACGTTGGATATCATTATGTACAGTAGCTCCTTAGCTTGGGATATGATTATACTTATACACAGTAGCATCTTATCATGGGATATGATTATACACAGTCACATCCCTATCATGGATATGATTATACATAGTACTTAATTTTTTTTGTTATAGTTATATATACTTTATTAAAATTAAAGAAGATTAAGTTATAAGAAGTGTTGTAACTTAATTAAATTTCATTTGCTTTTAATCTAAATTAAACATTGTTCCAGTATTATTTCTTCAAAATTGTTCCTTCATATTGATGATAATAAAAATGTAAATGCCAATTTTTGTCTTAGAGGAAGACAATTGCACATGTTCTGGCGGTGTGAAGAGACAGAGGAGAAATTCAATCATGGATGAACATGGACATCTATCATCACCACAAGGGTGGCTGGATGTTGTTGGCGTTCATATAAGAGCACAATTTTGTTGGCGTTCATATTAGAGCACAATGTTGTTGGCGTTCATATAAGAGCACAATGTTGTTGGCGTTCATATAAGAGCACAATGTTGTTGGCGTTCATATAAGAGCACAATGTTGTTGGCGTTCATATAAGAGCACAATGTTGTTGGCGTTCATATAAGAGCACAATTTTTAAATAATACTTTTTCTTTTTTTTTTTTTTCTAAAAATTGTAAAGCTTTACAAGTTCTAAATAATTATTTCACAAGTTCTTTAATAACTATATCACAAGTTCTTTAATAACTATATCACACGTTCTTTAATAACGATATCATTTTAAGATTAGAGTTACTCTAAAAGAGATTTTAATGATAAAAGATGCAGAACACTCAAAAGTCCACCTTAATAGTTGTGTGTTTTTGTTTTTTTTAATATTGTGCTAGTGACATGACATAATTTAAGATGATTTCCTATATATTCCTTGAATTTAGGATTTTATCACAACCGGATAGGCCTAACAATGAAAATTCCTTATCACCACTGGCTGAGGTCAGGCATCCAATCAGCTTCTCCCAGCCTGCTCAATCAGATGATTTGCTACTGAGCTCTCAGATGCCCTGTACCCCTGCAACGTCACAGGTAACCGTAATACTTGGTTTGTAAACATAATTGCACTTAATGTTGAACTACTTTCTGTTCATAGTTTGTTTTGATCTCATTGATTAGTATTTTAGTTAGCATCTTGCTAGATAATTTTGTTTAACATTTGACTCTGACACAATTTGTGTCAAGAAGACGATCTATATAGAGATATAAACACTTAAGGCGTGGTCTTATTGCATTTTAGAACATGAACATTTTTTTTAAAATCTGGCTCCAGCAGACTATTTTAAGTGTCATTTAAAACACTTTTTTTTTTAACAGACACCTTTTCAGAAACTTGTGAAAAGAATGACTAGATTCTTTGTTCGAACGACACGTCAAGAAACTGTTAAAGAAATGTCCACATTTTTAGAGTCTCATGGATATGGTGTCAAGACAAATTCTACTGTCATGGTAACTGACATGTTTTAGTTTAGTAGATTTTCATATTAGCTTTAAAAATCAAACTTATGCTTTTATCAAGGCTTGGATTATTCGTTAGTGTGGACTAAGCCTAATTAGTAATTTTTAAGGCATTTTCCCTGCTCGTAACATTCACATGCTAAATTGTTGACATTAAATTTAATTTGCAATGTACCTCTACAATTATAAGTCACATTGAAAAATGTCCTTTATGTCTGTAAATTGACTTGAAATGTTTACTGACACTGGGATCACCCTTATTTCAATTTTTTTTTTTACAAGAACATTTTTATAGCAGATTTATCTAGCTTTATTGAAATAGGAGACTTTCTTATTTACATTTGGTTCGTTGGCATAGTGGTTTTGACAAGGCGCTTTCCTTCAGGTTAAACAGATATTGCTGTAGAAGGCACTTAAAAATGCAAGTCTGGGCAACCCAAGACATTAGCTACATTTTTTAGAAGTAGTACCGGTATGTGATAATATAAAGATGACCCTTATTTTGGTCCCACTCTTCTCTATTATCAAATACCAACCTGTGATTTTCTTCTGTAAAAAATGTCACATTGCATACCTTTCTTACTGCAGCTGACCATTAGCACGGTGGACAAGACAAAATCTCGTCTCATCTTTAAAATTTGCCTCATTGATATGGCAGGGAATCTACTTGTGGACTTCAGGTTGTCAAAGGTAATGAAATGTTCTCAGTTATCATAAATGAAATGCTCTCAGTTAACAGATAAAGCAACATGGTTATATTTTAGAATTTAAGTTCTTTAGTTACTAGTTGTAGTTGTAGACCCCATTTGTTCATACACTGCGGCCACCTCTACTTCCTCCCCCTTCCCTTTTTCATATTTTGTATGAGAAAAGCCCAAATGGTATAAAACATGCTCATAAACCCACCCCATAAAATAATCAGCCAGTGAAACATTACGTACTGAAGAATAGCTTGGATGAGATTATGTTGGTTACATACTGAAGAATAGCTTGGGTGAGATTATGTTGGTTCTAAAAACTAACAATGGCAGAAGCGTGTAAATTTTGTTAAGATCAAAATCTATAAAGAGTATTTATGGGATGCTATCTTCTTAGTCGAGATGTGTATGATTAAAAAATTGGTGGGTGAGAGATTCCCAAAAATGGAGCATTTAGTAGTTGGACTCTTGATCAGCTTGAATTTATTTTTTACAAGAGAACAAAGATTTTAAAGAATAAATATACCTGTCTCATCCTAAGGAGAATTTATCATTCATAAATTTGATTTTGATAATTTAAATTCATGTTACATATTATGGAAATTTAGAAATGTTAACATTAAGATTTGTGCACACTTTACATTACATTTGTGCACACTTTAAATTTGTGTACACTTTACATTCAATTAAGTATAAGAAGTCATTTCTTTGTTTAAGGAGCCATCATGTTAAAAAAATTCATGCACTAACAATAACAACCCATCGTTCTTTTATAACAGGGGGATGGTCTCGAGTTCAAACGGCACTTTGTTAAAATCAAGGAAAAACTCAAACACATCATTCGAAAAACTCCACCCACCTGGCCTATAGGTGTCTCTGTTGATCCAGATATGAGCTCAGATGGAAACAGATTAACGGATGCTACAACGACCACCAACTTAGAACATTTAACCTCAGGTGCTTTTATAGTCCAGCCCATTATGTCATCCACCTCTCCCGAAACCCAACAAGAGCCAGCAAGCTCAGCATCCAGACAGTCAGTCAAACCCTCCACTTCCAAACAAGAAAGACCAACCAAAAGACAGAAGCTAGAAGAAAATGTTGGGAGAGATTCAGGGGAGGACAAGGTGGAGCTCAATAAATCTCCTAGGACTAATTGTAAAGGATTACAAAAGAATACGACAATGTGAATTAAAAAGGCCAAGAATTTGAACTATTTTGTCTTCATAAAAAGGGAATTCTATAAAGGAATAAGAATAAAGGATGGGATATTATTTGTTTGTTTTGTTATCTAAAGTCTTAAAAAATAATTATTGTAATTTAAATTGTTCATGGTTGGGATTAACATTGTAAAAACAGGAAGTATTGAGAATGGACACTAACGCTTTTATAGGAATTTAATTTTTGAATATTTAGTATGTTCCTTAGTTGTTTTTTGTAGCTAGTTTATATTAGCATACATGTAAAAGAAATTGATGTTTTCTTTCTGATATTATATAATTTTTTTGTAATAACTTAACACAATGAAAAGGTTCTTCTCTTAATCCAACTGAATGTGCAAGCTGTTACCATTGACATCATCTAGGCTAATGATTAGAAAGCTCTTCTCTTAATACAACTGAATGTGCAAGCTGTTAACAATTGACATCATCTAGATCAGGGGTTGGCAAACTTTTTGTGCAAAAGGCCAATTTTATGTCCAATTTTTACATGTCAAACATTTCTTATATTAAAATCGTCAAATTCGCATTTTAGCATTACATAACAAAAGTTAAGTACTGTTTAAAAACTAGGAAATTAGAAAGAAATATAATAAAAAATGTTAAAACAATCATAACGGTACATAAAATTCTGTAAAATTCAATGAAATAACTTGTAGTTGTAGACAAAGAATTTTTTATATATTTCAATGCCTTTGAGGGCTGTAGTGTGCTCACCACTGAGGGCTGTAGTGTGTCCACCACTGAGGGCTGTAGTGTGCTCACCAGTAATGTGGATGTTAAAAAGAATGTGTTGCCATGGATGAAATGTTGATGTTAAAAGATTGTGTTGCCATGGATAAAATGTGGATGTTAAAAGAATGTGTTGACGTTAAAAGAATGTGTTGCCATGGATGAAATGTGGATGTCAACGTGGCTTGAATGACTTAAAAATTATTCTTATATTTTATATAACATGACAATTTATTCAAATGATATGTATTTATAGCATTCAGCACTTAATCTTTCTGTACTGTCATTTGAGGAAGGGAGTACATTTGGTAAGTTAAGATTTGTGAGCTGTGTTAACCCACGAACTTAGGTCGGCCAACATTATCGTTCTGTACTGTGGCGGCCGATAAAAAACACGGTCTGAAAGCAACTTCCAATCCAATATTTAACCGGAATTATAGCCACTTCCGTTTATTAATAGTTAAATCATCTTCCGGTTTAAGCTGTTTCGTGGTAACGGGAAAATAGATATTTTTTAATCTGAGTTTTATATCGCTATTTTTTTTAAAGCCATGGCTGGGGTCATTCAGTGCAAGAACTAATAGAAATATGTTTGAAAGCTTTTTAGGAGAGGTTTTAAGTGATACTGATGATGGTGTTAACATTCCCCATGACGATATCAGTTGAGATTATTCTTCTTTGGAATTTTATACTAGTCTTAGTGATACTGAAGTAGACCTACTGAGGCTACTGTTGGACTTCGAGCCAGACCCGGAGGTTGGGCAAGGACTGTCTGAATTTTAGTCACAGAATCTACAGATTATAGTACAGAACTAATACATTTTATAGTTAAACAACCCAAATCAGTCCACAGTTCCTTTTTAAATGTTTACTAGTCAACAACAACTATTTTGCCTGAGATTTTGTACTTGCTTTTAGCTGTGGTCCTAGTTTCTTATATAAATGACCTAAAATTACTCAAATTGCTTTCAAATTGTAATCAAAACCTGAGCAAACATTACATTTTCTGAAAGATAAATGAAGTGGCTACAACATTTAGAGAAGTGTTTTAAGTTTAAGTGGATCGATACAAATTAATGATGTTATGAGCACTTGAAACCAAGACATTTTGTCCATTTTTATTTTCTTGAGAACTCCAAGGTCAAGGACACTGAGCAAAATTTTTTTACGGGGTGGGGAATATGGCCAACTTTATCCCCATCCATTCACCTTTCTAAAAATATATACTTATAGGGGTCTTGTAGCAATATTTCTATGTCATTTAATGCAATTTCAAATGTCACCCAAAATGCTCTGAAAATCTCCACACCACAGAATAATGCATGCCACAGTTCGTGGGTTAATGCCTGGTGGTTAATATTCCTTTCCTTAATAGATGTATTTTCATTCTTTTGTTGGACCAAATCATTCTGGATAGGAAAATTTCAAGTTACAATAGCTAATCATCTTCTTACAATTATAGTAATGCAATGTCCTGTGATGTCTGTAATGATGAAGGATGTTGGCTGATAGATGTGTTTCTGAGATTGTGAAAGGTGGGCGATGTTGGCTGATAGATGTTTTCCTGAGATTGTGAAAGGTGGACGATGTTGGTTGATAGATGTTTTCCTGGGATTGTGAAAGGTGGGCGATGTTGGCTGATAGATGTTTTCCTGAGATTGTGAAGGGTGGTTAATGTTGGCTGATAGATTTTTTCCTGAGATTGTGAAGGGTGGGCGATGTTGGCTGATAGATGCTTTCCTGAGATTCTGAAGGGTGGGAAATTTTGGCTGATAGATGTGTTCCTGAGATTGTGAAGGGTGGGCGATGTTGGCTGATAGATGTGTTTCTGAAATGTCAAGGGTGGGCAATGGTGTACAGTGCTATTACTAGTATTACTGAATGTGAACAGGTTTAATACCCTTCACAGGTGTGTACAGTGCTGCTACTAAATGCCCTTTCAGACATGTGTCTGCTCTTACATAAGATAAATGGCCTTGGATGTCAAATTCCCTCAATAGCTTTCAAAAGTTCTTATGTTGCCAACTTCACGCCCCATGAGAGACAATACAGTCTCTGCTAGTTTTTTTTATATTTTTGTTGTAATATTTTTAATCAATTTACTGTTTCTGATATATTACCATGCAAATGACCAAATATCTCAACCCCAAAAGATGATAATTTTCCCTGCCAGGTTCATCTCGGACATGCTCAGTATGCTGCACTCAAACAGCTCTTGTCCAAATAGGATTAATATTATGGAGATTTAATTGTTTTGAAAGAAATGGTCAAAAGCTTTTTAACCAACAAAATTGTAACAGATTTAGGACAAAGTCTATAGAATTGATATAAAACTTAGAAAATACTTTTTATAGGTCAGTTCTGTATGAAAATAATTGTTACATTGTAGTTAGTGCCCTTAAGAATCTTAAGGATACTCAACATTTTAGTGATTGGGTTATCTCCTCCTGTAATCATTTGACCATTGTAAAATAACTGATTCAACTATTTAGTATAACCCTGTTGGCCTTGAAAAAGTCTGCTGTGTATTTTCACAAATGTCTTACTGTTATCATTTTGCAGCATGACCCTTTGTCTATTGTGTCGGTTTCACTACTGGTAATATGGTAATATTTAGGGACTTACACATTTAGTATCTAGTCCACACATTTTTATCTAGACTTCATAATTAGTATTTAGAATACACAATTAGTACTGGTATCTACACTGGGACTATGAAATGAGAAGACAATATTAAGGCTATGTCCTGTCGTTTCTTTAGTACATTGATTTTTGTTTTTTTTAGCTCAACTCTTGGCAATTCGTTCATTCCCCTCTTTACTACATCGACTAAGGCCTTTCTATGCTTGATAGTTTGTTGTCCTTTGTATCAAGTATTGTGAAGATCCTTTCAAATATTAAATAGCATTTACAATTTGGAATTAAATAGAGCCAGAGTCATGTAACATTGTTATCATACTTCAACAATTGAGTATGTAACAGTATGTGATCATACCTCAACGGCTGTCTATGTAACTATATGTTAATTAGTTCAACAGCTGAGTATGTAACCGTATGTTTGTCACACCTCAACAGATCTGTATAAAGTATGTTTAAATTTTAAGTTTGATGTTAATTATTGACAATTTTCTGTCATTGAGTGATTAAATTAATAATTTAGACGTTTTCTCTTTTATTTTTAAATCCTTTATGTTTGTGGGTGGCTGGCTGACGAACTGGCAGAATCTTGGGATGGCTAATTGACCCACTTTCTGTTGTGCTGAAACCTGGCACATTGTTGCCTATGAAAACACATCAAATTTTTGTCTTAAACCACTACCCCCAAAAATCAGTTTTGATTAATTCTTATTTATTTAAATTTAAATAAAGAACATTTTTTAAAGACATATTATTATATAATATTATATTTTGAAACCCAGAAAGACTCAAAATTTAATATTTTCCTCGATTCGTCACTAGTATCGCCCCTTAACCTTTGAGCACAATTGTCATATTTCAACTGCTGGATTTTACCTGGTACCTTTCTTTGTTGTATTTAGACAGTGCTTGACAGCTACTTTTGAACTGTCGTCAGTAATTTTGTTGTTGTTGCTGTTGTTGTTGTTGTTATTGTTGTTGTCTTGAACATGAAAAAATTAAAGTATTTTAATCGTTCTAGATTTTTATATCATGCTACATGGTTTGCACAAATCTAAAAGGCCAAGTGTCTCTCAGCAGTTAAAAGCAAATAAGAAAATACACGATTCACTAAAATCACTACCAGAATACATGCTTCGATATCCAGAAACCACATGATGACCAGGGTCAGGGTTCATCAAAAGAGTTTCCTCAGCCTACCATTGATACTTTTTCTCCCGATACCAGCAGCATGCCTTATTTTCAGCAAATAGTTGAGAAAATGGAAGAGATTGACGTAAAAATACAAGTAAAAGATATGGATGGTTTGAAAACAGAAATGGCTGCTGATAATGTTGATTTAAACTAAGATACTGCAAGTGTAATGGTTAATAACAAGAACTGAAACATTTTATCAGATGCCCCTCTCTGGAATGTAATCATCATCATCATCGCCTGTCGTCCCGTCTGGGGCATAGGCCACAAACAAAGGCTCTCCAGGCATCCCGGTCTTGGGCAAGTCTCTCCAACTGTCCCCAGTTGCGCCCACTCTTTTTGGAGTCTGCCTCCAGTTCCCTTCTCCAAGTCATTTTGGAATGTAATAGTTCCAGATTATTTTCGGTCTGAAATTTTTCAAATATGGAGGACCTCGTTTCAGATCAGCATAGTGACTAGGCAAAATGAGAAATCTAATGGAGGTGTTCGCCAAATAACAAAACAATGGATCTACCGGATGAAGCAAAATGGCAAGAAAATACTGCGGTCGTGGATGGTTTATTCACTCGTCAGTCAGAAATTGTATTGTTTTTGCCGCAGATTGTTTGCTGTGAAGGTTACAGAAACAACATTGAAATCTGTTACTCGCTTTGATAAGTGGTGGAAATTGAGCCCAAAGTTACAAAATCATGAAGCATCGGTAGAGCACCTATTTTGTCTTGAAAAGTGGAAAGCATTGGCAGCACGACTTAGGATACACAAAATAATTGATGCTGAAAGTATTGCTGTGATGGACAGGGAGAAGAAAAAGTTTAGGGATATCCTGCACCTTGTGACAAACCTATATGGTTTAAGATTGTTTTTTTCACGAGAAGCACCGTCACTTAGTGGAACATGCTATTGAAAAGGCACTCTTAAAATCAGACCAATTTGAATTTCGATAGAGAGAAGATTTAGGTTTAAGAAGAGAATTGCAGAAAAACAATTAATAGATGCTGGACTCTTTCTGCGAGAAGAAAACAGTAGGATGATGCTGGAGTGTATTATTGCTTTCATGCTGAACTCCAGATCAGATCATCAGCGATCAAGGAAGTAGCAGATATGTTTGGGGCTGTTATACTCCAGGAGTCTAATATCAGCAAGTGAAGAAGAGTTTTGGTGTCCGTTCCAAAATTAAATTCTTTCTATGATGAGTTATCAGATGATGAACTTTTTTTTAAAGAAATACCAAGACTTAGAAGACACTAAAAGCCGCTGATATTGAATTTCACAAATTGCTTGACTCATCAGTATTTGATGTTTTGAAATTCATAGCTGAATAAGACTTCTTGGAATCTATTACAATAGTCTCGTTAAGCCATTATTTTTTTTCTTACGATATGTATGTATGTGGCTTCATGTGAATGGAGCTTTTCAAAACTAAGGTTTATCAAGAAATATTTATGATCAACCATGGGACAGTCCCGGCTTTCTTATGCGCCTCTGCTATCAATTGAAAGTGATATGGTGAAGGACATTGATTTTGATCAAGTGATTGACAGGTTTGCAGCTTTGAAGAAAGGATAGAAAATTTAAATAATGGAAATTTAATGTAAAAATTACTATAACTTTACGTTGCTACAGTTTTTATATACATTGACCCCATGACCTTAGATTTGTGTTTTTTTCTTGTCATTTTTAAACTGTGGTATTATTTTAACAATAAGAAATCCATCATGGAAGTGGGGATTTTTTTTTGGGGGGGGGGAGGGGGATGACACCCTGAGTTTACCGCACCGGGTGACACCAACCCTAGCTACGCCACTGGGGTGTTCATTATGATTTGTTTCATGCAATCCTGTATTAACAATAAATTATATTTTCGATGTAATCTATTCTATGAACGTTGAACTGAAGAAAAGTTAAAACTTTGAAAAAATCGATGATATTTTTTTAAATTAAAAATTTAAGTTTTTTTACGGTTTACATGTAAAAAGTTTTTTTTGTTTTTCTTTCAATCCGTCAAACATTAACTTCGCTTTTTGATTGTGGTGAGCTGGAAAAATCTTCGGAAGGCTATTTGACCCACTTCCTGTTTACCGATCGAGCTGAAACGTTTTCCTTTTTCATTGGGAACAAATCGTACGTGCGTTTGGTGCGTCAAATTTCCTTTGTTTTTTCTGAAATAGTGAGTCCAATATATGTGCGGTGCAGAAGCTGGTGGGTCATTCAAATATTAAAGTAGTTACGAGTGTGAACAAAATGTGCGGTTGCAAGGCTTGGAGGGAATGTGGAAGTACTCAATGGATCATTTGAAAGTGCTGTACTTGTATTCTCAATGGATCATTTGAAAGTGCTGTACTTGTATTCTCAATGGATCATTTGAAAGTGCTGTAGTTGTGTTCTCAATGGATCATTTGAAAATGCTGTACTTGTATTCTCAATGGATCATTTGAAAGTGCTGTACTTGTATTCTCAATGGATCATTTGAAAGTGCTGTACTTGTGTTCTCAATGGATCATTTGAAAGTGCTGTACTTGTATTCTCAATGGATCATTTGAAAGTGCTGTACTTGTATTCTCAATGGATCATTTGAAAGTGCTGTACTTGTATTCTTAATGGATCATTTGAAAGTGCTGTATTTGTATTCTCAATGGATCATTTGAAAGTGCTGTACTTGTGTTCTCAATGGATCATTTGAAAGTGCTGTACTTGTATTCTCAATGGATCATTTGAAAGTGCTGTACTTGTAATCTCATGGATCATTTGAAAGTGCTGTACTTGTTTTCTCAATGGATCATTTGAAAGTGCTGTACTTGTATTCTCAATGGATCATTTGAAAGTGCTGTACTTGTATTCTCAATGGATCATTTGAAAGTGCTGCACTTGTATTCTCAATGGATCATTTGAAAGTGCTGTACTTGTATTCTCAATGGATCATTTGAAAGTGCTGTACTTGTATTCTCAATGGATCATTTGAAAGTGCTGCACTTGTATTCTCAATGGATCATTTGAAAGTGCTGTACTTGTATTCTCAATGGATCATTTGAAAGTGCTGTACTTGTATGTATGTTTTGTCAATGTTCAGCCACAACCCCATTTCTCGATATTAGATATGATAAGATAAGATAAGATATGATAAGATAAGATTCTTTTATTGATCCAAACAAATGGAAATGTTTTGCTTTTTAAAATTGCATTGTACATATACATTTTCAGCACATAAATAAAAAGATATTTGAATAAAATCCACATTTTTCAACTAAAACAATTTAAACACAAGACATATAAATTTAATTAGTTCACTATTTAAAAAAAAAACGCAATTCAGTGAACTCCCTGAATCATAACAAGGACTTATAATTCTCATTTAGATTTGTGACTTCTGGGGGAGCACGCTGGTAAATTCGTACAGATTGAGGAACAAAAGAATTTGTATATCTTTCAGTCCTCTCCCTGAACGGGCCCATCCTAAGTATCTGTGATGAAGAGAGTGGGGTGTATCATCCAAATGTTTTTTTAGTTTTACAATAACATCTTTCTTCAAATAGTTCTTCGAGGATGGTTAGTTTGTGTGATGTTCCAAGCTCCTTTGGTTAGTCGGTTTATGCGGTGTTTGATAGCAGACGTTGAATTCCTACAACAGCAGGTAATACTGAAATTAAGTAGGCTTCAAATTGTTGCAATGTAGAATAAGTTAACAACTTGTTTGTTTACGCCAAAATTGTACAGTTTTTTAAGGTAGAAAATTTTTTGGTTGAACTTTTTATACGGCACTAAAGAGTACCCGGCATGCGTTGCAATGCCACTCAAAGAAAGAAAGTGTTTGCAAGTTAATTATGTTTTTTTGAAGAGCTTTTAAATACACAATTTTTTTTCCGTCTGTTGCATACACAAATAAATCAGAAGGTTTTCCAAAGCGAGAGCTGGCCACATACATTTGTCCATGGGAGAAGCATGGGTTTTCCTAATATTGTCTTCAAACTTGTAACGATTGTCCCTGAGCTTTGTAGATAGTCATTGCAAACACGTGTCGCACTGGAAACTGCAGACATTTGAATTCAAATGGCATATCTGTTGGAATCATTGAGATGCGTGGATTCCGTACATCTTTTCCTTTAAATTTTTAATTTAAAATAGTAGCTTCGAAACTGAAACTTATTATCGTTGTAAAGTCAAGGTGGATTTATATTTCGTTAAAGAATGATAGGCACGCCAATTTTCAGTGTTAAAACGTGCGATGGAATGCCTGGCAAATCAAGTGATTGGATAATTGACAACTTCGTCTTAATTATATACAGTATCGATGGTCTTGTACGTTGTCGTTTCGCCTGGGATTTCATTTAGAATGCTTAAGTGGATGGCATTGACATCGTTGTTTTTGCGTGTTAATATAGCACGTGCACTGAGCCACTGATGATTTTTGTAATATTGCGTGATATTTGGAAAATATTTATAAATGAATTCGTCGGTGGTAGCTGTAATTTTATAGAAGCTTGTTGGCAGTTTAAAACATTGAGTGGATTCATCAATAGCCATTTTCCCATTCCCAATGTCCAAAAATTGTTTTGCGAAACGTTCAGCGGATGCATCATTGTGTAGTTGTACTCGCATATTGGTCTTCAAAGTCAATTTCTGTACATGCCGCCACTAAACTGATGATTTGAGACATGCATTTAATTTATCGGCAGCTGTTGAACGTGGGATAACTGGTAGAGTTTGTCGAAAATCACCAGATAATAAAATAAATGCGCCACCGAAGAGCTGTTCATTTCCGCTCAAATCTTTTAGGGTACGATCAAGCGCTTTCAATGCTTTTTTGTGCGCCATGGTGAATTCGTCCCATATAATGATTTGACATGTTTGGAGTACCTTACCCATTCTTGAATTTGTATTTATATTGCATGTTGTTGTCTCAGTTATTTGCATATTCAGCGAAAATTTCAGTGCTGAATGTGCTGTTCGGTCACCATCCAAAAGAGTTGGTGCAATTCCAGATGATGCGGTTGCCAGTGCAATTTTGTGTGATCGTATTGTTGCAAAAATAATTGAAATTAGGAAAGTTTTTCCTGTACCTCCGGTCGCATCTAGGAAATATAGTCCACCTCTTTGACTGGTAATGTCATGCATAATTCTGTCATACACTATGAGTTGTTCTGGAACCAATTTCGGAAGATTCATTTGAACAAATGTACATAATTCTTCGATATCATAGTGCGTTTCTCATTGCAAATCAAGATGGAAAAGGTTGTTTGCAGATTAATTCGGAGAGGTCATTCCCAATTCTACCATTGCTTTGTTAGAGATTGCCAAACATATGTCCTCAATCGAAACCAATGCCTCATTATACACGTTTGGTGTAAATTTAATGTCCGGATTTTGATTCATTGTCAGCAAACGATGTAGGATGTCTTCACTCATGTAGTCTTTGTGTTTCTTCCAAAGATCTTTTGGATTGGATGGGAAGCACGTTGTCAATATGATTACACACAAAGTGCGTATTTGCTTTGGTTGAGCAATATTCGATGCATCAGTGTCCCAATGAGCATCGTTTTCCAGAAGTTTTAATTCTTGGCAAGCTTCATGATAAGTGGCACATACTTGAATGTTTACTGTTCTCAGTTCTTGGAAGGATGTTGATCCACGTACGTTGATTAACAGTAATCCCAAATAAAATCATTATGCTTTGTTTGGGTGAACAGTTTACAGACGACCTAATGCTAATATACATTGGGGTGTTCTTTAAATGCTTTACCCTGTTTGCGACGTTGACATTTTTTTATTGATGCATTCCATGTGTAATATATTGGCACTTAAGAGTAAAGTAGCGTCTTTGAAAAAATATAATTCCCGCTCAATACGAAAAATGCAATTAACGTTGTTGACGGATGAAGACTGTAATCATTATTAGCATCGTAGTGAAATGCACTAAGATTTAATTAAGTGTTCGTCTGGATCAAGCAGTGCGTACTTAAACGGAATCCAGTCTTTCTTCTCGCTGCTCGACTGTTTGAGACAAACGGGTTTCAGCATTGCTTACTCGGGCGGATCCAGTCTTGATCCCCGTTGCTCGACTGTTTCAAATGAATGGGTTTGAGCATTGCGTTCTCCAGCGGTTTCCAGTCTTGCTTCTCGTTGCTCGAATGTTTCCGAAGCTCGTGATGACTTTTTATTTCGTGTTTGAGGTGTTGAAAAACCAAAAGCTTTTCATTTTGGTGGCATAATTGATTTGACAGCGAACTTATTGCTTTGTGACGAATATTAAAAATGCATGTGCTAAATGTTATTAGCAATGGTATTTCACAATTAACACAAATTTTTAGGTCACACTCACAATGAAATATCGCTTTTCGTATTTGATTCAATTAAATTACGATATTCTTAACATTAATAATTTTCACACTTTAGGATCTCTCATCTTTTTACATGAAATCCTCGCACTGTAGGTAAGTTCATTGTTGGCAGTAGAGTTCCAGTTGTATAGCGTCACATTAATTTATAAATCATAAATTCCAGCGTTAAAATTTCGATATTACCATAGTTCAATACATACGCTGTCTATTTTGTTATTTAATTACTTAAGAAACCATCGATTCATGTCAAATGTCTTTACATAACACAAAACAACTCCGAGAATTTAACACTCCATTCAAGAAATACTTTTAAGTTAAAAAAAAACGTTTCAACGTCATATATGATTCTAAAATACGTCACAAAATTTAAGCTTATTTATAAAAATAACAAAAATACTTTCTACACTAAAAATGCAAAAACTGCTTTCTCTGCTTTCTCTGGTTTCTCTGCTTTCCTTCAAATTTGCTGCCTGTTAGAAAAATAATTAGAAAAAATTGCCCCTGGCTCAAAACGTAATATTTTACAACGGTTGTAAGAATTTCAAAACATACGAGGGCGTGCTTGAAACATCTCACCAAAGTTTTATCGCTTTCGAATAAATGATGTAGGAACGCATACGGAAATTACATTTTACAAAGCTCGTATAAGAACAAAAAAAAACGAATTTTGGACCAACGGCCAAAAGCGGAACATTTTAAAAGTGTTGTAATAACTCAGTAACATGTGCGGGATTATGGACAACAACTCACCAAAGTTTGTTGCAATCGTATCAATGATGTACAAGAGCATTACGGTTTGAAAGTATATTTGTAAAGCTTATATAAGAAGAAATGAACATAGGGCCCCTGGCTCAAAACGTAATATTTTGACACGGTTGTAATAATTTAAAAACCTTTGCGCCGTTCTCGCAACATCTCTCCAAAGTCTTAGCGCAATCGGCTAAATGGCGTAGGAGCGCATACGGAAATTATTTTTTACAAAGCACATATAAGAAAAAAAAAACGAATTAAGCGCCACTTAAGGAGAGTACTCAACCTTGTGGTGCCCCGGTGCTTATTTCTCTGGTTAGAGATAACTTGTAATTTACCTTGACATACTGTGGTCGATTTGTTAAAAAGTTCAATATCCAAGCTTGAATATTTAAATTTACACCTAACGAGGAAAGTTTCTTTATCATAAGATGGGGTTAGAAATGAATGCTGATGAGTGATGAGAAGTCTAAGAAAAGCATTCTGGCATATTTTTAAGGGCTGTATAGGTGATGGTCAAGTCTCTCCAACAATAGTAAGAGAGCATCTTCCTTGCTTCTAGCAGGTATTTAAAAAAAATGATGGGGGTCACGTGTTTGCTGTACTTCATTCAAAATTTGTCTCAGAATAAGTTTCTCAAAACATTTCATTACAATAGAGGTAAGTGCAACAGGACGTAAGTCGTTGTTGCAATTTACCTTATTTTTCTTTGGAATTGGTATGATTTCTGAAGTTTTCCAAAAGTTTTGTACTGTGTGAGTTGCATAAGATTTATTATATATATATCAATGGGGCTTGGGCTGCTCTGAGCAAAGTTTAACGAGCCGACCCCTTAATTTTATTAAGGATTTCTACGAAAAACTTTGTTTTAATGGGTTGTTTGATTATTAGTTCCACTGGCCAATAAATCCGTTGTTTTTATGGGTTGTTTGATTATTAGTTCCTCTGGCCAATAAATCTGTGGTTTTTATGGGTTGTTTGATTTTTAGTTCCTCTGGCCAATAAATATGTGGTTTTTATGGGTTGTTTGATTATTAGTTCCTCTGGCCAATAAATATGTGGTTTTTATGGGTTGTTTGATTATTAGTTCCTCTGGCCAATAAATATGTTGTTTTTATGGGTTGTTTGATTATTAGTTCCTCTGGCCAATAAATATGTGGTTTTTATGGGTTGTTTGATTATTAGTTCCTCTGGTCAATAAATCTGTGGTTTTTATGGGTTGTTTGATTATTAGTTCCTCTGGCCAATAAATCTGTCCTTCTTATGGGTTTGATGATCAGTTCCTCTAGCCAATAAATCTATTGTCTTAATGGGTTATGTGATGATCAGGTCCCCTGGCCAATAAATCTGTTTTAATGGGTTGTTTGATGATCAGTTGCACTGGCCATTAAATCTGTTGTCGCGGTGCTATTTTAAGTTATAAGCTACAAATGAAAATCTCACGCGTGATGTATGCGCGTCATGTTTTTATATAGAACTGTTTACAATTAAAACTGCACCAAAAAGCACCACGTATTACAGAAAATTGAAAAACTATGGCTCCTCGGATGCCTAGATTAAAAAAAAATAAATTGCTGAAAGATTGACTAAATTTTCCGAAAGATCTCAAAGGATCAACTTTTTAAAATCAAACCAAAATTTTATTGTCCTGTGGCCAAGTACCAAGTCAGAATTTCAAGAAACAATTTATAATTATCGGGTTTGTCTACGGCTAATCATAAAATAGACTAAGTGATTTAGACTTAGAATAACGACGAACACTGAGCGCCTGTGGCTTGCATGCCTGCAGCTTCTTCTTAGCTACAATAATTATTAGCTATAACTATTAACATAACTATAGCTATTAGCTATAACTATTAACATAACTATAGCTATTAACTATAACTATTAACATAACTATAGCTATTAACTATAACTATTAACATAACTATAGCTATTAGCTATAACTATTAACATAACTATAGCTATTAACTATAACTATTAACATAACTATAGCTATTAGCTATAACTATTAACATAACTATAGCTATTAACTATAACTATTAACATAACTATAGCTATTAACTATAACTATTAACATAACTATAGCTATTAACTATAACTATTAGCATACCTATAGCTATTAACTATAACTATTAGCATACTATACCTATAGCTATTAGCTATAACTATTAGATATACCTATTAACTATAACTATTAGCTATAACCATTGCCTATAACTATAGGCATAACGATAACTATTAGCTTTAACTGTTAGCTATAACTATTAGGTATAACTGGGTGCTGAATGGCCGAGTGGTCTAAACTGAGCAAACCTCAAGTTGGTCTGGAGCTCAATTCCAGCCAGACCCCAGTCAAGCAATAGCATCCTGGGTGGATGGGACTCGTTAACCTTGGATGGCAACTCATCTAAGAGAAGGAAACTCTGAAATCAAACCCGGAGATTGAGTCCCGAAAGGCGGATAACATTGGTACAATGAAAAATTCTGACAACTCCTGCGACGTCACTGGTGCCAAGCTGTATCATCCAATTATTTTCCCTTGGGTTATCCAGCTTATAATCCCTGAAGAATAATCCCAGGCCATGTGGATTTCGTCCTCCGAAGCCCACTCCATCGTCACATTAGGACGAACGGATTCCCTCGGGACGATAGCGCTGATTCCTCCAGGAATACGACGCTGATTCCCTTAGGACTATGACACCTATTCGCTCAGGACTATGACGCTGTTGCCCTCAGGACTATGACGCTGAAGTCCATCAGGATTGTGACGCTGATTCCCTCAAGGCCATGACGCTGATTCCCTCAAGGCTATGACGCTGATTCCCTCAGGACTATGACGCTGATTCCCCCAGGACTATGACGCGTATTCCCACAGGACTATAACGCTGATTCCCCCAGGACTATGACGCGTATTCCCCCAGGACTATGACGCGTATTCCCCCAGGACTATGACGCGTATTCCCCCAGGACTATGACACGTATTGCCCCCAGGACTCAAACGCGTATTCCCCCTGGACTATGACGCATATTCCCCCAGGACTATGACGCGTATTCCCCCAGGACTATGACGCGTATTCCCCCTGGACTACGACGCGTATCCCCCCAGAACTATGACGCTGATTCCCCCCGGACTATGACGCGTATTCCCCATGGATTATGACGCGTATTCCCCCCGGACAAGGACGTGTATTCCCCCAGGACTATGATGCTGATTCCCCCAGGACTATGACCCGTATTCCCCCCAGGACTCAAACGCGTATTCCCTCTGGACTATGACGCGTATTCCCCCAGGACTATGACGCTAATTCCCCCAGGACTATGACGCGTATTCCCCCAGATTTATGACGCTGATTCCCCCTTGACTATGATGCGTATTCCCCATGGATTATGACGCGTATTCCCCCAGGACTATGACGCCATTTTCCCCAGGACTATGACGCGTATTCCCCCAGGACTATGACGCGTATTCCCCCAGGACTATGGCGCGTATTCCCCCAGGACTATGACGCGTATTCCCCCAGGACTATGACGCGTATTCCCCCAGGACTATGACACGTATTCCCCCAGGACTATGACGCGTATTTCCCCAGGACTATGACGCTGATTCCCCCAGGACTATGACGCGTATTCCCTCAGGACTATGACGCGTATTCTCTCAGGACTATGACGCGGATTCCCCCAGGACTATGACGCGTATTACCCCAGGACTATGACGCGTATTCCCCCAGGACTATGACGCGTATTTCCCCTTGACGATGATGCAGATTTCCTCAGGACTATGACGCAGACTCCCCTCCCCCTCTCAGTTTTTTTTGACGCTGGTTCCCACCCAGGACTATGTCACTGATTTCCCGAAGCCCATTATGACCTGAAAGTGTGTCCATGTCATCTAATTGTCAACGTTCATTTTATGCGTTCTGATTTACAATGAAGCTCTCCTTGGAAGCCGCTCCCAATTCATTTTGATTTTGAACTAATACTGACATGATCTTTAGAGAGATTTGGGGGGGGGGGGGTGGCGCGATAAAACCAAACCAATTTGAAGTCAATGCAGGGACGTAATCTGGAGATCTTGCGCACCTATGAAACATTCCCATGGCCACCAGTAGAGTCTAGGATCTCTCTTGTGAAGGCCATTAATCAATGTCAACATTCCCTCGGATATCTTTACGCAATGAGAAGGCCACACGGTCGGTGTCATCTTGTCATCTTGGGTTCAGTGGATTGATACAAGTCAACTTAATGAAACGTAAAATCAGTTTGATTTGAAATGTTTCCCCATTGTTCTTCTTTCCCCAGATTTCAGTTTGGCAAACAGCCAATCAGCACGTGTCCTCATTATTGCAGAGGCCACCAAGAAAAGCCACGCCACTCAGAACCAATAGTTTCTAACGTGCATCTCTACCCGACCGTCTTTCCGAGTCCAAGCTCACGGAACAGAGCTCCTAATGGCAAACAGCAAGGACGGCGTGTCACATGAGTACGCCATCTTGTGGTTGATTAAATCAATCACGTGGTTCACCCATTTTTCCATTTTTATCATTGCTCTGGGATTGATTATCATCTCAGCTTTGAAAGATGCCATTCCAGACACACAATGAAATTCAAGATTGTTAACTAGTTGAATAACATATTTTACGACATTTAAATTTTTTTTTAAATAGTTGGGAAATGCCGTAGAGACATTATGGAACTACTTCATTGGAAGCAATGCAACATATAACGGGACTTGTTGACCGATCAATGCAACATATAACGGGACTTGTTGACCGATCCAGATTTCGGTTCCAAGAACATCTACTGATGTGGTTTGATCAACCTCTCCCAAGATTACATCCCACATGGCAGCAATGTCTCACTGGAGTCACGTGACGTCTGCTCGCGGATATAATTCCTTAAAAGTACATTTGTTTCATTTCTTAGACCTGCGTCATGGAGGGTTTGATTTACCGGACACCTTCCAATAATTTGATGCTAGCAGGCTGTGACATCCGAACACTGATTACAATCATCACTCTTTTGTTTATAGCCTTATTTTATTTTGTTAATATGAATTTGGGAATGTTCTTTGCAATGATTGTAGTTTTAGCATTAAAGGCATTCGTGTGGCAAAATTTTATTTTTTCTCAACGTCGATTGAGTGACCTTCCGGAAGTTCGCTAATTTTTTTCGAGTTCTTTTATTTTGAGATAGTAAAACATATCATAAAAAATAAAATAAAATTAGACTCACAAAAATATCTGTGTACTTTCAACAAAGCACATGAACAAAAACACCTTGGATAAACTTAAAGTAGTAAGTGATGAAGAGATCTTCTGATGATGAAGAGACCTTCTGATGATGAAGAGATCTTCTGATGATGAAGAGATCTTTTGATGATGAAGAGATCTTTTGATGATGAAGAGACCTTCTGATGACGAAGAGACCTTCTGATGATGAAGAGATCGAGAAATAAAATAAGGCTGTTTTAAACTCTAGTGCTAGTCGTGATCAAATATGACCGATCAACACTGTCAGTGCTAGTCAGGATCAAATATGACTGATTAACACTGTCATTGGTGTCCTGGAATCCAATGTGTCAGCTCCACATTGTGAGATGTATTCAGGAATCAAATAAAGCTAGACATGATTATTGCAGTAACACCACAGGTCCAGTGAAGGCTAGACATGATTATTGCAGTAACACCACAGGTCCAGTGAAAGATAGACATGATTATTGCAGTAACACCACAGGTCCATGCAAAGCTATTGAAGTAATATGTAACCGATTGATGACATTGACTTTAGCTTAAGTTCGTTTGAAAGGTTACTCTTGTCTTTTCCAAATAAACAATTTACTCAAAAATATGCAAATGAACAATAGAACTCATAGTTAGCAAGAATTTTGCCATTTATAATTTTAGATGTCATCCACTATTTGATCAAATGTCATTTGACTTTGTTCTGATGCATTTCAAGTAGCCTCTAAATGAAATTTTACAATCTTTCAGTAAAAAGCAATAAAAAAAAAAAAGTAGATTACACTTGTTGATTATTATTGTCTATTTTATCTCAATTTAGTGTAGTCAACATTTGCCGGGGAATTCAGCACAGTTGGCCACCTAATTGTTCAAACTAACTGGGGGGTGGGGTTTATGTGGGGGTGTGGCCAACTACCTAAAAGACAAAACATTTAAAATCATCAACACAAAAAACACGGTGACGTCATAACTTATGCCTTTCATCTACTTCATTTCAACAATAAAATAATCGATACATTTCATGAACTCGGGGTCTTTTTTCATCATTTGAAGTTGTTCTTATCTGTTTGTTTATAATAGCTCAAGTTTGAAATGTACAGTTGTGTTCAGAAGACAGGTCATGCATCTACCTTTTTACTTTATTACAATACAATACGGCTAGATGCACTCGAATGAGACACATAACTGATGAACTCGAGACACATATCTGATGAAATCGAGATACATAACTAATGAACTCGAGACACATAAGTGATGCACTCGAGACACATAAGTGATGCACTCGAGAGACATAATTAATGAACTCGAGACACATAAGTGATGCACTCGAGACACATAAGTGATGCACTCGAGACACAAAACTGATGAACTCGAGACACATCACTAATGAACTCGAGACACATAAGTGATGCACTCAAGACACATAAGTGATGCACTCGAGACACATTAGTGATGCACGCGAGACACATAAGTGATGCACTCGAGATACATAAGTGATGCTCTCGAGACACATAACTAATAAACTCTAGACATATAACTAATGAACTCGAGACACATATGTTATGCACTCGAGAGACATAGCTAATGAAATCGAGACACATAAGTGATGCACTCGAGACACATAAGTGATGCACTCGAGACACAAAACGGATGAACTCGAGACACAAAACTAATGAACTCGAGACACATATGTGATGCACTCGAGACACATAAGTGATAAACTTGAGACACATTAGTGATGCACGCGAGACACATAAGTGATGCACTCGAGATACATAACTGATGAACTCGAGAAACATAAGTGATGCACTCGAGACACATAAGTGATGCACTCGAGATACATAACTGATGAACTCGAGACACATAAGTGATGCACTCGAGACACATAAGTGATGCACCCGAGACACATATGTGATGCACTCGATACACATAAGTGATGTACTCGAGACACATAACTTATGAACTCGAGACACATAACTAATGAACTCGAGACACATAAGTGATTCACTCGAGACACATAAGTGATGCACTCGAAACTCATAATCGATGCACTCGATTATCATAAGTGATGCACTCGAGACACATAAGTGATGCTCTCGAGACACATAACTAATAAACTCTAGACATATAACTAATGAACTCGAGACACATACGTGATTAACTCGAAACACATAACTAATGATCTCGAGACACATAAGTGATGCACTCGAGACACATAACTAATGAAATCGAGACACGTAGGTGATGCACTCGAGACACATAACTGATGAACTCGAGACACATAACTGATGAACTCGAGACACATAACTAATTGAACTCGAGACACATAAGTGATGCACTCGAGACACATAAATGATGCACTCGAGACACATAAGTGATGCAATCGATACACATAACTGATGTACTCGAGACACATAACTAATGTACTCGAGACACATAAGTAATGCACTCGAGACACATAAGTGATGCACTCGAGACACATAACTGATGTACTCGAGACACATAACTGATGAACTAGAGACACATAACTAATGAACTCGAGAAACATAAGTGATGAGCTCGAGACACATAAGTAATGAACTCGAGACACATAAGTGATGCCCTCGAGACACATAAGTGATGCACTCGAGACACATAACTGATGAACTCGAGACACATAACTAATGAACTTGAGACACATAAGTGATGCACTCGAGACACATAAGTGATGCACTCGATACACATAAGTGATGAACTCGAGACACATAAGTGATGCACTCGAGACACATAACTAATGAACTCGAGACACATAAGTGATGCACTCGAGACACATAAGTGATGAAGAAAGTGTTGTGATGAAGAGAGTGGTGTGATGAAAGAGTGGGGTGATGAAGAGAGTGTGGTTATGAAGAGAGTGGGTTGATGAAGAGGTTGGGATAATGAAGAGAGTGGGTTGATGAAGAGATTGGGATGATGAAGAGGTTGGGATAATGAAGAGAGTGGGATGATGAAGAGATTGGGATGATGAAGAGAGTGGGATGATGAAGAGGTTGGGATAATGAAGAGAGTGGGGTGATGAAGAGAGTGGGGTGATGAAGAGAGTGGTTCGATGAAGAGAGTGTGTGGATGAAGAGAGTGGGTTGATGAAGAGATTGGGGTGATGAAGAGAGTGGGTTGATACAGATAGTGGGGTGATGAAGAGAGTGGGATGATGAAGAGAGTGGGGTGATGAAGAGATTGGGGTGATGAAGAGAGTGGGGTGATGAAGAGAGTGGGTTGATGAAGAGAGTGGGTTGATGAAGAGAGTGGGTTGGTGAAGAGAGTGGGGTGATGAAGAGAGTGGGTTGATGAAGAGATTGGGGTAATGAAGAGAGTGGGGTAATGAAGAGAGTGGTGTGATGAAGAGAGTGGGGTGATGAAGAGAGTGGGGTGATGAAGAGAGTGGGGTGATGAAGAGATTGTGAGGATGAAGAGAGTGTGGTGATGAAGAGAGTTGAGGTGATGAAGAGATTGGGGTGATGAAGAGAGTGGGGTGATGAAGAGAGTGGGGTGATGAAGAGAGTGGGGTGAACATCAGTTTCAATAGATGAGTAGAAAAGACGATTGTTAAAAAACAAGTGGTGCGGGACTGCCACAGGGACGACATTTGGGTAGGGCAGGGGGGACAATAACTGCTCCCTCCCCCCCCCCCCCCCCCCCCC
>CAXITT010000914.1:39451-98637 GCA_964033795.1 Lymnaea stagnalis | reverse complement strand
AAAGACGGAAAAATTTTTGTTTCCCCCCCCCCCCCCCAACCCCTTTAAAAAAACCTGAAATGACGTTCCTGGTCTGCGGGAGCCAACATTAGAAAACATGCCAAGAGTAATGGTAGATGATCACGTGCTGTTACTTGATGGCTGGCAGTCCTCGTGCACCTACTTCAGCGTTTACTCCTTTGTTGAAATGATTGGTACATAGTGTTTGGTGACTATTTTGCGTCCTCATCTGCTTCTCTAGACTGTTACATTTCGGTTTCCACCAGGAGTCGCTTTTACTTGGCCACAGCATATTCCCGTGTTACCTGCTGCCCAGCCTCCCAGCCACTCCTCGTGGAAGTGTCATGTAGCCAAGCTTTGACTTTCAGCAGAGTCTGGCATATTGGGTAGGGCCTGGGCTGCACCTTCTCGCGCAAGGATATCGGCCCTATCGACGCCTATCGTGCTGCGTCCCCTCAACGTGACAAGAGATGTACTGTGGGAAACCTTTCCTCCTCGTGTCGGGATGTCACCTACTGTTTCCAAAATACTGTTTATTACTGTAGCCGAGTGTAGTCTCCATCCAGCTCCTTTCCATGACCGTTGCTGGCACCCAATCTGAGTCTGCATGCTCATTTATTGTTTGCTGTGTATATAAATCATCTGCTCCTTCCAAGCTCTGGTCTCTTAGTACTTTGATTTCTTTTTCAATTCTCTTCATTTCCAGTTTTCTTACATTGTCAATCTTTTCTCTCTTTTTTTGTAGACAGGGTTTCTCAACCTAGAGATGCAAAAGGGCGGGATTTCAGGGGTGTGAAGAATTTTAAGAATAAAGTAGTCATTGATTTTTAAGGTATGATATGCATGTTTCATTTTTTCCCTCGCCATGAACATTAAAACTTATCATCATTGGCTCTAAATTAACAACTAACATCTTGTGACGGTAATAAGATACAGGTTTGTTTTTTACATTCTACAATTCTCTTTTTATTTTGAAAAATAAACGAACTTTTTTATCAGTTTTAAAATATGCAATAATACTTTTGTAGGGGTGCGAGGCTTATTCATTCATTTCATTCGTTTGGGTGCAAACTAAAGTAAACACTGGGGAGACATGGGACCTTAAATACGTATTTTAAATTTCGCAACCAATGGTACTTAATTATTTTTTACAGTACGTACTCGTGCAGAATTCATACTTACAACATTACCATAAGATATATCGGTCTAGGTCACGTCTAGGTGTAGCTCAACCCCATCCCCCACATCATATCAGATCACTTCTCTGAAATCTAAGCTAATATTAATACTAATTTCAAAAGTAATGATCTTATATATAATTTTTTTGACAACAAATTCAAATTTATCAGTCACTCAGTCACACCCATGTCGATATCAAATACTAATTTAATGAAATTATAATTGGAAACACGGCGAGGGTCTCAATTCCTTAAATCGAGAATGAGATAAGCTCCACTTCTACATTCCAGGAGACGATTACTAAATTTGGAATGGGCGTAACTTTACAGAGTGACAGTTCAGTTGAGTGATAGCCGACTGAAATTTCCTGGCGCATAACTTTACTTGAAATTTTATTATTTACTGCAAAAAGGGTTGATTTTAAAGATCGAGCTGATACAAAACATTGTTCTTAACATTATATACTTTTTACAAGTTTATTAATAATGTATTCCAATATTTTTCACCCTTTGAGCTAAGAAATCGCAGGTCATGGAGTATGTTGAAGGTCGTATCCGAACATTATCGGAATCTTCCGAACATATATTATGGGGTTCCCTTAAGGTTCAATTAAGTTAATTTAGAAAACATTTGAATTTTATTTTTAATTTTCGATTTTTTACTATTCAAATTTATTAGTTTTTAAATATTCATGAATAATTATTTTATAATTTTCTGTAAAAAAATGACCAAAAATTATGTTTTAAATACTTATTTATCCTTGAATAGGCCTCAAAGACCGACAAATTAGTTTCTGGCGTCACGGAGTGGGCAGTGTCGAAGGAGCGAAGAAACGCCATTTTGACGATGACTGACAATGTCTGCTGAGGACAAGGTAGGGCTCGATCTGTCAGTGTGTTAGCTAGAAGATTGACACGTGTCAAAACATTGAATTTACGTGGTTTCTAAAGTTCGATTGCTAATGATAGATTGGTTGGTCAGCAGCCTATTCGTTGCGAAAAGAACGATACATATATCGCTTTAGATATGATATAGATAGATAGATCCTGTCCATTTAACGACGATGAATATGTCAATCACTTGAATTAATGAGTGTCACTCATGATCATCTAATTGGGAAAAGGTGTGCCAATTTGGAAATACACGTATCACGTAGAAATCTTGGCTTACCGTAATCTTTTCCATCGTTGCAACGGAATACATTTTTTTTAAACCCATTAAATCTAATAGTAATACCATTAAGTAGTATTAGCTTCCTGACTGAAACATATTTTAATTTTATGGCAGAATATTAAATCATTAAATTCATTCAACTCAATCATTAATTTCATTCATTAATCAATGAATTCAATGAGTAAAAGATATAGATTTAACCTATTAATTTATTTGAATAAGCTATTAAAATTAAAGATTAGGCCTAGTCATTATCATTAGTAGGCTACAAAAGAACTTACAATGAATTGGTTGACTGTTGATATTGAATGAATTGAATGTTAAAAAAATAGATTATTAGGCCTATTTGATTATTCATAATTCATGTATGCAGCAGTGTAGCCAAGACCTAGCTAGGCTTTGTATGCATCTCTCTTCTAACTCTTACTAACTTACTAGGCCTACTTGTTTTAAGACTTAACAAGGCTTATGCCAAGTTATGCTACTACTACTAGTACCAGTTCTAGCCTACTATATTGACTACATTAATAACTAATTAGTCCTTTACATTAATAACTAATTAGTCCTTATTAGTATTAGTCTTACCCTTGAACTTGGTTCTTTGCCTTAGTGGCCTTAGGCCTTAGTCTTAGTTTTGACAGAGACAGACTTACTTGGGCTGGGGGGAAAAAAATCATGATAATGAGTGATAAGACTACCCATCATTTTTATCAAACAGTTGAAACAGTCATCTGTCTAGTGACATAATTAAGGAAAATGTCTAGACCTAGAACTGCTGTAGCTCAACATGACTAGATTGGCATGGCATAATAATAGATAATCAATAAATTAAATACACTGTCCACACACATTCATGATTTCTTTTTGTGGCTTTACTTCTAATGGGCTAAGGAGACTGAATATTATATAAAATAAAATTAATTATATAATAGTAGTTATTAGTAATAGTAGTATTAGTATTAGCCTTGGGCCTAATAAAGAGCTGGGCTTGAGTTTGAGGGGTTTAATAAAATTTAATATAAAGATAGTAAGAAAGTTACTAGGTAGGCCTAGCCAGCCAACATCTATATTCCTAATTCTAAATATTTGTATAGTATAAGGCAAATTTTAGGCCTAAGCCTAAGCATTTTTAAAATTCTACATCCTAATTTTGGAAATGAATCCATTGCCCTTAGCCAGCACTCCTCAGAATGGCGGTCCCAAATTCAAAATAGATATACTTTTCGTTTGAAATTGTCCGATGCCAATAATTGGTGACCTAATTTTTTACTTCAAATTTTGTTTGGAGACTAATTGTTTCTTGTAATAATATAAAACAAACAATACCATGGCCGCATAATGCAAGAGCCGGTTCATATTTAAAAAAATATTTTTTCAGGAAACATTCTGCTAACTTATGACAACACCGAAGTCACTGTAAGCTTAGGTGTGTGTGGCTTGTACAAGTACAGTCTAAAAAAGAGCAACTCAACAGAGATACTTTTTGTTTCTCTCTTTTATTTATTTATTTTTTTTCCTCTCAGGAGATGATGACATGGAAGAGGCTGATGAAGATTGCAATCTTAAAAAAACCTGAATAAATTAAATAAGCTTAAATAGAGGATTAGACGTAAACAAATACGTCACCCATTATCAGCGGCTATTTGACTGGTAGCCGGCACTTTATAACAAATACTATTCTATTTTTAGTTTGGGGCCACCGTTCTGAGGAGTGCCCCCTACCCTTTTAACCTGTGTCATGTCAAAACCAGTGAAGCTTCAGTCTTCAGTGCTTAAACTTAGAAATTTAACTAGGCCTAAGGCCTATGGCTATACTTTTGTTAGGCTTCAATTTCATATTCATGCTAAAAAATATATACCTATTCATAGACTAAAGGCCACTATATTATTTGGCTGTCAAAGGTTAGGCCTATATTTATTTACTTGACGACATCCGCAAGCTAGCTTTATTGTATTATGTTGCTTTAGTGTCTCTAGGCTTAGGCCCACTGCATGCATGTTTTCCAGTATGTTGCAGACATCCTCTAAAAATATTTGTTGTTTGCTATTTATTAACAGATGCAAATAATGTGAGTTTGGGCTTTAAATTATTTTTTTTCTCTTCTTCTTCTATATATTTAGGGCCCACGATCAATTTATTGATCATTCTGGCTCCTATGCATGTAGTGGGGATTTGAAATGTTTCTGTGCCTGGTGTTGAAGAGGATATGTCCCTGGTTGCAAGGGCTACTCGGTGAGGGTATCATGAACTGGGGGTTGGAAGGTCTGAGGCAATAGACGCACATTTTCTCAGGCCGGTTTGACTGTTCAAATGATTTATATTGTCAGACTGAGTTAGTAAAAATCTAGTGACTTATTGTTTTTATACTTCTTGACTTTTCACACTGCAATCAGTAGCGGGAGGGGTAAACAAAAAGTGTAGACGTAGGGTGGGGTTGGGGGTGGGGGGAAAGGTTGCATATTTTTTGCAGATGTCCTCTATGAGCAACACCCTGAAGCTCCTTGTAAGCTTAAATCTGTTTTATTTAATTTAATCATCACCTTTAATATATTGTAAGTTAAACTAAAGCTGAATTATAGTAACATAAATGTTCAATTATTTTTAAATTTACTGTATAAAAAGCATTATTCAATGTAACACTGTTCAACTTCGCTTCTGTTAAATAAGATATCAGATTAGTTTGCTTCTTTAAATTGGGGCCGTGACTCATAAAAGGCTGGGAACCTTTTATTCATGGAATACAGAAATAGACAAAGACATTCCTTTGCTTTTTATCTACATAATTTTAATGGCTAATGTTCATATTAATACTGTATAGAATATATGCATTTCTCAATCACATAAGCAAAATGCAGACCTGCCAACCCTTCCGATTATGTTGGCATGATACAGATTTTGTACTCTGTTCTGTATATACATATTTCCAGTAATGTTTTTCTCATGCTCTGTAGTGCTCTATGGCCTCTTCAAAGACACTGGAGGTCATTTTGTTTATCTACTAAAAAAGGATTGTGCAATAGTATGTAGATCTTAAACCAATGTGCCCCTGCCCCCCTAGCGAGCACCCCCCTACAGATTTTTTTTTTTTCTTGGCAGGTTGGCAGGCCTGCATAATGAAATTGAATTTAACCGGTTATTAACCCATTCTGTACTAACCTCTAACTATGAAGCACATCCTGGATTACAAATCAAATGGAGAGAACTTTTAAGTACAAGCACACCAATGTTATAAAAATAATTGTTTAAACCAATAAACATCATGCAATTTTACAAAACAAGAATTAAGAAATAGAAAATGAATGTCATTTTGAAAAATGTCTTGATTTATATACTTTATTTACTATTCTTTTTACTGTAAAACAATATATCTAGTTTCTTAAATTTACATAGCATTTTGGGATGTTTGCAGTAATATTAGGGTCTCTTGAAATTAACTTGTGTACAGCCCTTTATTGTTTCTCCCTGGTTCTACCACTGTCTTTCTTGTTATCATCAGTTTAACAATTGTGACATCAAAATTTTATTCCAAGTACCTGTTTTGGTCTCAAACATTTGGTGACAGCTGAATGGCATAGTTGTTTCAATCAGCACCAGGACTTACCAAGCTATACCATTCCATTTTCATTAGTCGACATAAACAGTCTGAAATAATCTGCCGTACAACTATTATTTGGAGCGCTATCAATGCAACCTTTTATCTATTTCAATCTTTCGGTTTGACCAGGAACATTGCCCAAATTGTCACTTTCTCATGGTCATATGCTACATTTGGAAACATCTTTTTCTTAACTATTTGAGTATTTAAAATAAGAAATTGGAGTCAACACTTTTTATGGCCCTAATTTTTTAGTTTGATTTATTTTTTTTTAAAATGCTGGATTTGGAAAAACTCACCTCATGAAAATGGGATACCCAGTCATCAAATAAATGTTTGTCTAAAGATGTTAAAGTGTAGTACTTGAGAAACCATCAACACATTTGTACACATTTTAATGTGGAATCAAAGAAATCTGACTTAAAGATTGATCAGATAAGATGGTTTTATTACTCCAAATAAATGGACATTTGGTTTGATAGCATTGTAAATATTGTTTTGGAAAGTCCTTGAGATTTTGCTGCTCCCCAAAATCGGTCAGCAGCAAAGCATTTCGTGAATCATTGTGTGGTCAGAATAGCTGTCACATTCTTTAGTGAATCATTGTATGGTCAGAATAGCTGTTTATTTCTTGTGTTGTGTTCTTAAGTGCAAGTTTGCATTTGGAACAGAGTATGAATTTGTTTGAACTGAGCTCCCGGCTTTTATGGATAATCATAATCTCTGTAGCCAACTTGTCTTTGGTTTGTTGCCTTGATCTCTGCCATTGTACAAGATGGTGGATACGTGGATTCCAATATGGTGGATGTGAATGTGGTTCAAGCCCATGACTTGCAATGCAATTTAACCATGGAGAATCATGATAAAACACAAGATTATCTGTCCAAACGAACATATTTCACATTTATCACACCTTGAATTCCTAAGAAAACATAAAAAACCTCAAAACTATTCCAAAAGTCGCCTGCAGAGGGGTGCCCCAGAAGTAAATTTAAATTGATAAAAAAATTGATTGTGTTATGAGCCAAAACTTTAAAATGCTTCTTATGTTCTTCAATTAATGCAGGATGTGTCAGGCCTATTGACACAAAATTTTGTGTGTCTTTTAACTTGAAAAGATTTTAGAATGAATAAATGAAAATTTTTTATTCCATACTTGTCTACTGAAACTGTATGTAATTATAGCTGATAACTGGAAAGAGAAGCAATCTTTAAATTATGTGACAGATGTATGTCAAAAAAAAGAGGGGTTGGTTATTCACACAAATTAAATCTTATCTTTGACATCCCCGTGTTCAGAGATAACTTAATGCAGCTTAATATCCAATTGAATGCCCAGCATACACCCACTCACTGTAGAGAGAAAGATTTAGTCCTTTGTCATGGTAAGGTAAACATTATTTTCAAATTTAACCCTTTCGGGACGGAGCCTTATCGGGGTGTCTGTCCCAAAAAGACGGAGCACTTTTTACGAACTTGGCACTCGTATTTCAAAAAAAATTATAAAAAACTTTACATATATAAAACTTTACATCTTCTTGTAGAAAATTGAATAAGCTAATACAATATTTATAAGTCAAACTGAAATCTCAACATTTATGCAAATGAGCTATCCTGATTTGCCTAATTTATGCGTCAAGTTTGTATTAAACTGAGAATAAACATGACTTACTTATGTCTTTCTACCCCATTTGGGGCATAGGCCGTCTACAAGAACTTTCCACTCATCACGATCCTGTGCTTTCCTTTCCAATTGCTTCCAGGTGTATCCTATATTTTGCGTGTCTGCCTCTAGCTCGCGTCTCCATGTATTCTTAGGCCTTCCTCTCTTTTTCCCTGTGGGTTCCATGTTAGGCATTGTCTGGTGGGGCTATCTGGGGGTTTTCGGAGCGTATGCCCTATCCACCTCCACCTTTTCTTTATGATATCTTGATCAATGTGCACCTGATATGTCCTTTCTAGTAGATCTTTGTTGTTGAAAGTATTTGGTCATTTGATTTTCATGATCTTTCTAAGGCATATGTTTATGAATGTCTGCACTTTCTACATAAGGCTCACTGTTGTTTTCCAAGTTTCTGCACCTTAAAGTAGAATTGTTTTGAAATTTGTATTAAAGACTCTGACTTTGGTTTGCAGTTTCAGTTCCTTTGACTCCCATATTTTCTTTAATAGCACACATGCTGATCTAGCTTTTCCAATTCTATCCCTTACGTCTGCATCCGAAACGCAATTAGTGTCTATGGTACTGCCTAAGTAATTGAAGGACTCCACTTCTTCCAGTGCCTTTCCTGCCAGATAAATATGGTCTTGGTTGGATGAGTTCACCTTCATGATTTTTGTCTTGCTTTTATTTATATTGAGTCCAAGCTGTGCTGAAATGGTGGGTACGTCTTTTGTCTTTTCCTGCATTTGTTGCTGGTTGTGGGACAGAAGTGCAATGTCGTCTGCAAAGTCTAAATCATTAAGTTGTTCCCAGAGTGTCCACTGTATCCCATTCCTCTATTTGTCTGTGGATTTTTTCATTATCCAGTCAATGGCAAGGATGAATAGAAATGGGGACAAGAGGCATCCTTGTCAGACACCTGTTTCGACTGTAAAGGAATCTGTGAGTCTGCCTTCGTGGACCACCCTGCAGGCCATTTCTTCATAAGAGCTCTGGATGATCCTGACTAGTTTCCCTGGTACTCCATTTGGCCGAAGAAGTTTCCACAAGGTTTGTCGGTCCAGGCTATCAAAGGCCTTTTCATAGTCTATAAAATTTAAATATAGGGGGAGTTCCATTCCATGGACTGTTCTACAATGATTCTTTGTGTTGGAATTCGATCTGTGCATGATCGGTTTTGGCGGAAGCCAGCCTGTTGATCTCGTAGCTCCATGTCGACCTGGTCTCTCATTCTATTTAAAATAATTCTGTCAAAGACATATCCTGGTACAGACAGCAGTGTTATTCTCTGTAATTTGCACAATTGCTGAGATCCCCTTTCTTTGGTATCTTGATGAGGTATCCTTCTTTCCAATCTTTTGGAACTCTCTCTTCTTCCCATATCTTTTCCAACAGAGGGTGCAGCATACTGACTATTGTATCTTTATCAGCTCTCATCATCTCTGCTGTGATGTCATCAGGTCCCGGTGCTTTCCCTATTTTGAGCTGCTTTCTTCTATTTGTAAGTCTTCATTTGCTGGTTGTATGTCTGGTGCGTCTGTGGGTCTGTTTGATAGTTCCTTTAAGTATTCCATCCATCTTTTTTGTTGCTCTTTCCTTTCTGTTATTGATCTACCTGACCTTCTCTATCTTTGACCAGTCTCTCTGGCCTTTTGTATCTTCCTGACAGCTTTCATTTTATGTTGTAGAGCTCTTTCAAGTTGCCCTTCCCGGCTGCTTCTTCTGCTGTTGATGCTAGGCCATCTATGTAGGCATTTTGATCTTTTTTATGCTGTTTTTTACCTTTTGGTTTGCTTCTTTATATTTCTCTTGTGCTTTTGTTTTCTCCGCCCTGGTGCAGTTGCTGTTAACTTTACTTTAAAGAAAAGAAGCAGGACTTACCGGTGTAAATTGTGTGCATTTTTTTAGGGATGAAGCATGAATAGATCCTAACACATGTGTTTTAGGAAATAAGACCCATGGAGACCCTTCAGACACCCCTAGCACAGAGTTCTACTCCTTTTCCTGCCCCGGGGTACTTTTCGGTTGCTACAGACAGAGCAGTCCTTTTCACCATTGTGCACCCAATTATGGTTTATTTGAGTTAGGTGTTATTTAGAAAGTTGTCTGCATACTTATTAGTTATTATAATTCTCTCTCACAAACATTTGAATGATATTTTGTGTAAAAATTAGCATAAAGTACTCAACTGGGGTGCTTATCCCATGAGGCACATTTATAGGCTCTATTTTTTCTAAAATTTCATAGGGATCATCTCTACACAGTTCAGAACCCCTAATCCTAAACCAAGGATTCACAACATTATCGTTAATATACTCATTTTGACTGTCTTCATTACTTTCCTGGTTGTTTTCATCAGTGTCCGTGTCAGATTCACTGCTAGACAGTGAGAAATCAGAATCATTAACCATAAATTGATCAGAGTCACTGTCAGACATGTTCGAATTTCACGATACAGCTATACACAAAATAAATTTAGTTCACCATCAACGAATGCTGCTATTACAATCACGGGATGTGCAGGAATACGGAAAAATAAATTTGATTCGCTGGTACAACGCCAAGCCAGCCAATCACTAGGCTCGATTTATCGGGCAGATGTTTCGGAATTTCTCGCTAGTTCACCTTGGGCCGATAGATCTGCCCTTAAGTGAAGACAAGAGGGTTAAAATCGTTTTGGAAATACAGGAGTAAAAAATAAACAAGTAATTGTGGTGACGTTCCACATCTTCTGTCTGTGAGGCTTTCTTTTGAACAAAAATTATTATAGTGATGCCGATTGGGATGAATTGTGTATTTATTTACTTCTGCATAGCAGAATTATCAGGAGCTTTTAATAAATTAAATTTTTAAAAAATGTTTGTTGTTGTCTTAAATAATATTGGTTACAGCTCACAACTAACCATGACCAATGTCCAAAACCAGCACCTTACTCATAAATATGTTACAAATGGTCACCATAGTCATTGGGCACATATAAATTATAAGAGACTTCATTTGTATCACTGGTATATTATTTGATTATCTTTGTGCTTTTAACCAAGCTATGCTTTGTAAACCAAGCTATGCTATCTAAATTTATTATGCCACTATTTCCAGATCAAGAATATGAGTTTACATGAGCACTCTGAAAAGATTGATGACTAGACTATGTCAATCCTTCAAAGTGAGCTACCAACTTACACAGAGGCACAAGTCATAAACTCTGAAACAAAGTAAATCATTCATATTTTATTTTAAATTTGATTTAAAGAATAAATTGAATTAAAATGTCTGTGTCTCAATAATTTAAATGATATTTCATCCCCATTACAAATCTTAAAATATTTGTTATCTAAAAATTTACAAGTTTTGAATAGTTTTCAAGGTCTTATTTGACATTGTAATTTTTAATTGTTTAATTGATTTTTGTTTTAACAAGATTACAAATTATTGATATATTGTAGCCCAGTTGTTGAGCATTACAGATAAGTTTTTAAAAGTGTAAGTTTTTAAAAGTGTGTTCATTTTTGTACAGCATACAGCACAATATCCTTAGCCTTACAAGTCAGGACTCAGCCTCTAGTTTATCACAAAACATAGTACTGCAAAGTGATGTCCCTCAAACACCGGAAGATGTCGCCAATTTTGACACATTTAAACAAAATATTTACAGGTTAGCTCTAATAGGAATTCTATATTAAAAAAACAACAACTGCTTTTATATAAAAACCATAGTTAATCATTCCATAAAAATGTGTGTGTAGTTTTCAAAATATTTTAAAACATGAAAAATGTACATGAAATACATCAAAAGAAAATGTATAAAATCTTTGTATAAAAGCTTGAAATTTACGTTTATGGTAGCAAATGAGCTTAATTTTTCTGTAATATTCCAGGCATCCTTTATTTCCTCTGCTGGCCTTGATGTTTGAAAAATGTGAAAATTCAACTGCATGTCCCGATGAAGCATCTCATGGCTTTGAAAAAGAAATTCAAGCTTTTATGAAACACCAGGAAACAGTCAAAAATCCTGTGCTCTGTTTTGATGATGAAGTCAGTGCATTGGTTAGTGACAATCTTAAAAATTAAATGTATTTATGATATCTAAGGAGTAAGTGGACTACAATTTAACTCATTTGACATTATGATCTTTGGAACTAATAGTATAATTTAATGAACTATAACTTAAAATATTTTATTCAAATGAGTGTTTTTAAAATTTTTTTATTGTTTCTTTAGATGATCAAAGCTATTCAAGTTCTGCGAATCCATCTTATGGAGATGGAAAAGGTCAATGACCTTTGTAAAGATTTTTGCTCTCGCTACATCTCATGTTTAAAAGGAAAATTAACGTCCGAGCAGCTGCTTCACGTTGATGGTTGTGATTCTCCAGAGCCACAAGAACTAAACATGTGTAAATATTTATTGAAGTTCTTCTATGCTGTCAACTCCCATACTCATGAATACTTTTCTTCAAGTATTTTTATGGCAAATTTGTTTTAGGGAACCCTATGTAAGTTTCTTATAACATGCTTGGTAAAAAGACAAAATGAACAAACCTCCATTTGTTTGTAATCTTATATCAAGAATATCTTTTTCTAGGTTTGGAATTGAACATCATTTATTTTTTCCGTATTTTTAAAATATTTTTCTTCTTTCAAGCTTCCCATAATGTTGTAAACATAAATTCGGGTATGCAAATCCAGCAACCATCATTGGTCACACCCACTGTTGTTGGGGGAAGTGTTGTCCTGCAGCAGCAACAACAGCCTCAGATTGTTTCTGGTAACACAGTGTACCAGATGGTACACACTCCACAGGGTATCGTGGCACAGCCTATTCAGGTAAACTTAGGTACAGTTGTGCCTCATTTATTCAATTTTAAAGAATTTTTATAAGGAAGTTATTGCCATGAAAATTCCAACAAAATTATGTCAAAAGCTGTGAGCATTATAATTATATTCATAGTTATATTCATAGTTATATTCATAGTTATATTCAGTTATATTCATAGTTATAGTTATATTCATGTGTTACATACTGTTATCAGTATGAAGAAGTAAATCTTTTCTTTAAGTATATAGCTCGTTTTACAACAGTTCACAACAAAAGACATACCATAAATAAAATAATAATAATAATAATAAAGCTTATTTGAAAATCACGCTTCATCCCCAAAGGCTCAAAGTGTGGTACAAAGTCATCCATATTAAAAGAGATATGAAAAAATCTATATTTTACCACATTGAAATACAAAACGCAATATTCCAAAAACTACATACGAGAGTACCCATTTTAAGTCTTTCATCCCTTGCGACCATAAACAACTCAGGCCACTATACATCTAGGAGATAATAGCTAGCTGGAAAAGGTGGTAGACAACATCATCCCAGCAGGTGTTTGAGAAATCGGTTTTGAAAGACTCCAGTGTCTGGCTGTTTCTGAGAGTGACAGGAAGTGTGTTCCAAATTGTTGGGTCAGCAAATGCGAACGTGTGCCTTCCGTAAGTCTCAAGGCAAACACATGGTTTGCCACTATCAGATGAGCAGAGTTGTCTAGTGGGTACATAAGGCGTCAGGAGCGCTTTGAGATAGGATGGCGCCAGGTCATGCAAGCAGCGGTAGCAAAGAGTTGCAATTTTGTAATCTATGCCACCGCGAACCGACAGCCGATGCAACTCTCTCAGAAGTGTTTCAGCATGGTCAAATTTGCGTTTGTGAAAACAATGCGAGCCGCATTATTTTTTACTTTTTGAATTTTATCCAAGAGCATAGCTGGAAGACCCACTATGAGAGCATTGCAGTAGTCCATGCATGATAGCACGAATGCGGACATCAGCCTCTTTGTTGCAACTAACGTTAAGAAAGGTCTGATATGACTAATTCTGCGCAGCTCTATAAAAATCGCCTTGCAAATCATGTTAATGTGATTTTCCATAGATAGTGTTCTGTCTAATTAGAGCTATTTCAATCTGTATACCTGAGAGAGAAAGGGCTGGTGTGTTATTTACAGACTTAAGCTTTTGAACGGTAGCAATGGGGATCAGTTCAGTCTTTTCATAGTTCAATTTGAGCTTCTTTGTATTCATCCAGTGCTTAACTGACTCCACTGTCTTCTATGTCGTACTAAGAAGCTGAGGGAACTGAGAGGGGGTCACGGATTGCTGAAGTTGGGTATCATCCGAGAACATGTGATAGATCATGTCAAACTGCTTGATCCCTGCACCCAAGGGCTGAACGTACATAGTGAAAAGCACCGGGGCTAGGACGGAGCCCTGGGGTACTCCAAATTTTATAATAGATTGCTTCGAGATCAAGCCATTTGCGATAACTGATTGGACCCGATTTGTCAGATACGAGCAGAATCATCTCAGGACGGTATCGGTCAAGCCGAACGTATTTTGCAGACATTAGAGAAGTATGTCGTGGTCGAGCGTATCGAATGCTGCCGATAGATCAAGTAAAGACAAAAGGGATACCCTGCCCTCTCCACAAGATGACAGAAGGTCATTTACGACGCACAACAGGGCTGTCTCAGTAGAGTGATGCGCCCTGTATGCTGACTGGAAAGGCACAAACAAGTCACACTGAGTGAGGTGGTTCAGGAGCTGGCGGAGAACTACTTTCTCTAAAATTTGGAAACAAAGGTAGATTCGAGATTGGGCGATAATTTTCCAACACATTTGGCTCCAGATTTGATTTCTTTAGCAGTGGAGTTGCAACCACCTCTTTAAAAGAGGATTGAACAATACCTGTTTTCAAAGACTGATTTATGATACTAGTTATGATAGGGACTATTTCATCCAAACATTCGTACAATAGCCCTACTAGAAGAGCAAACATGACTTTTTCGGGGAGTCAACCAGGATTTTCTTCACATGTGATTCAGTGACCTCCAAAAATTCACACATAGGAGTGAGGTTAAACGGCAAGAATTCTGGAGCATCGTGCAAATGTCAAGTCTCGCCCTGATCTTCATAACTTTCTTAATAAAGAAATTATTTAGAGCATCTGGCAGCTTGCCTACGGCAATGTTATTTGACAAAGATGTGTCCTTCTGTTTACCGGTCAACTGACCTACAATACGAAATAAGTCCCTACTTGAGCCACAATCTCCAATATGGTAACTGATATATTCAATCCTAGCTGCAAGGACCAACTTCTTTGTTCGTTCCTTGTAATCATCAAAGATTTTTTGGTGCGCGGTCAAGCTTGACTTCCGCCATTTGCGTTCTGCACGTGGCTGCTTCTGCTTCGCATCCTTTATTTCGGGCATGAGCCATGGGGCGGAAGGGTGGTCCGTAACGCAACGTGTGGACAGTGGTGCATGTTTATCTAAAATGACTCTGAGACCACTGTTGTAGTCTGTCGCAGGGTCTTTTTCACTGCACCTGAGGGCAGCGACGTCACATCTGAAGGCCACTAGATCAATCTTTCGGAGGTCTTGAGATGTGACTGTGCACAGAAAGGGCCCTGGCTTCCTCAAGTCAAAGTCAAAGGTTACTGTGAAATGATCAGAGATCAGTTTGTCTTCAATAATGAGGCTGCGGATCATAGCTGCACGGCCCTCTCGGTCAAATACCCAATCTTGGATGTGACCCCACTTCTGTGTAGGGAGGCTGATAAGCTGAGTCATTCCGTGTGTGTCAAGAGCTGATTTTAGGTTCTTCACATAGCTGTCGGTGGTGGAATCATAATGTCAGTTTGTGTCGCCGATTATGATGACGTTGTTGTTGGTGGAAGCGTACATGTCCAGGATCTGTAGAAACTCTGCAGGAGGTGGCCTGTATATGCACAGAAGCATCATCACTTGGTTACCATAATTAAGTTGCATCTTGCACATCTCGAATGAAACAATCTCGTCCGATTTTGAGAACACCACACTATTCTTGAGGGAGCTCCTGTTAAGGACCGCAATATTCCCGCCACTGTGAAACAGCCTTGGGCAAGAGTGAAGGAGGTAGTCGGGAGGTGTAATTTCTTGCAACTTGACCTCATCACCAATATGTTTAAACCATGTCTCGGTAATGAAAACAAGGTCGGGCTTGCTCTCCAAAACAAGATCACACACCTCAAATGTCTTATAAATACAATAATCAAGCATACAATACTCAAACCAGGGCTAATTACAATTAATAAATTTTATTATGTTAATAATAAATTACAAAATCAAAATGAAATAAATTAAAGCTATTGACTTACAGAAAATGATTGGCTTGTACCGTTACAATGTTGATTAAGATACAATGTTGCAAAAAGGTACAATGATGAAAAGGAATCTACACAAAAGAAATTTTTAGGCAAGTTTATTTCTAAACTTTTATCTTTTTTTAGATACAAGGGCCCTTGACACCTCTGAACCAGCCTGTTCATCAGGTCATTCACGGCAGCACTCCCCTGTCACAGATTGGGGTGTCTCTCACATCCCCAATGCAGCAGCATCAACAACACCATGTTCAGCAGCAGCCATTGCAGCAGCAACAACAGCCACAGCTAGACCTCAAGCCAGGTAAGTTTGAATGAAAGTACATCTCTGTTTTTAAATATTGAATATTCTTCTCAAAATTAAATACTTCATTATACTCATCCTTCATGAGATTTATTTATTTGTGTATCAACTTTTAAATACCAATTGACATCATAAATGATCGTAGTTCCATGAACATAAAATAAATATTTCATTTTCGACATACTTTTATACCAACTGGATTAAAATAGAATTGTTTGACCGTTTTTAAACAATTTGTCTTTTCTTCAGGTCATCATCGAGTCTCTGATGATGAAGATGATGAAAAAAATTCAAAACAAAAAAGGGGAATTTTACCTAAACAAGCAACGCAAGTCATGAAATCTTGGTTGTTCCAGCACATTGTGGTATGTCATCTTGGTTGTTCCAGCACATTGTGGTATGTCATCTTGGTTGTTCCAGCACATTGTGGTATGTCATCTTGGTTGTTCCAGCACATTGTGGTATGTCATCTTGGTTGTTCCTGCAAATTGTGGTATGTCATTTTAGTTGTTCCAGCACATTGTGGATGTCATCTTAGTTGTTCCAGCACATTGTGGTATGTCATCTTAGTTGTTCCAGCACATTGTGGTATGTCATCTTGGTTGTTTCAGCACATTGTGGTATGTCATCTTAGTTGTTCCAGCACATTGTGGTATGTCATCTTGGTTGTTTCAGCACATTGTGGTATGTCATCTTAGTTGTTCCAGCACATTGTGGTATGTCATCTTGGTTGTTCCAGCACATTGTGGTATGTCATCTTAGTTGTTCCAGCACATTGTGGTATGTCATCTTGGTTGTTCCAGCACATTGTGGTATGTCATCTTGGTTGTTCCAGCACATTGTGGTATGTCATCTTGGTTGTTCCAGCACATTGTGGTATGTCATCTTAGTTATTCCAGCACATTGTGGTATGTCAGCAATTAAGTCAACATAATCACTTGAAAAGACAATAATTTTATGATCATAATGAGCCGTCAGCCATAAAAACAAGTAGATGTCTTTGTTGTCTTTGACTTGACTCAGTCCTGTGAAAACTACTCATTGTAAAACTAGCTGTTGCCATTAGTATAAGAGTATTTGAGTAATTACTAATATACTTATAGAAAATACTACCTGTATGTACATCAGAACTTTACTGAGGATGTTAGAATAGATTATTCTATTTCAGCACCCTTACCCCACAGAGGATGAAAAACGTCAAATTGCGGCACAGACTAATCTAACTCTTCTTCAAGTGAACAATTGGTTTATAAATGCCAGGAGGCGAATATTGCAGGTAAATTTCACCTTAAAAGAAAATAGTTTATACTGTTACTAAATAAATGAAGTTTGATCATTAACATAATAGACATTTATTTTCTGAATCAGTTTTTTATCCATTATTATTGATTTTGTATTTGACCAATCACTTACAGTGTGTACTTTAAACATACAATATAATAGGGCAAAAATCAGTTTTATGATTTCAAGATTCCTTTTCTTTCAATTGAATTTTCATGAAAGTCCAATCTATTGCATGACTGACTTTTGCAGCCCATGTTAGAGTCCTCAAACCCAGAAAAAGCCAGAGCCAAAAAACCCAGCAAACCAGGGAACAAACCACAACAAAGGTTTTGGCCTATTCTCCCCAATAATGAGGCCAAGGAGGATAAGGTGGAAGATGGAGAGGAGCCCAAATCAAAAGTCATGACTCATTCACCCAAGAAGTCCCCCGTGGCTTCTGTAGTGGCCACTTCTACACCGTCATCTGATAGGTTACAGCAGGTTGTTGTTACGGACAGTTGTCTCCCAACTCAGCAAGATGCTTATATGAGCTTCATGTCTAATGGTGGTCGTAAGTTGGTTATCTTTTCTACATAAAAGACAATTCTTATGGTCGGAACAAAATTAAAGATTTTTTTAAAGTAAACTTTACAATATCACTTTAACTGATGCTTTTCGATGACATGATAAAAAAATGTAAATTGTTATTTCTTGAAACTTCTCTTCCTCACAAATGATTTCAGTTCAGAAACAACAGTGTTTATCTATCTATGAATTGAAGCGTCAGATGATTTCTTGTTCCATGTTTCAGTTGTACTGAGGCTCGGTCCTGATGGTCACATTATTCCCAACACTCAGCTGTCAACATCTATCACATTGGAGAATCTACAGAACCTTCAAGCCTTGCAATCAAGCGGTTTTCTGTTTGCACCCGGGCCCCCCTCCTTACCTTTCAATTTGCCACTTGGTGCCCTGTCACCATCATCAACTGCTGCATTAGGTTTGGGGGTGGGGCCATTCTCTAACTTAGGACCTTCACCCATGTCTTTAGGTGCTTTAAACTTTACTACATATTCTACACCATTACAGGTAAGATAATTCATCTAACATGTATAATGTTCTTTTATGAATCACACCACATAATGTTTTTGAAACATTAACATGCCTTGAAATACATATTGGAAACTAAGATATACTGGATTATGTTATTTCTCCGATAACTCGGAAATTCAAAATATTTATTGTTTAACAGACCTGTTTACTCTTACGACTTTGGCGTACAATTTACGATTTTTAGGTGTATATGGCAGATGGCAATTCAAACAATATAATGCCACTAAGCCTAGCAAATATCATATCAAGACATTTGGCCTGTGTGATTCCTCAACAGGTTATGTTGTTGATATTTTGACCTATTTTGGGGCCAATACCTCCTATAACACAGAAACAGATAAAGATGGAGGACAGGCTGTGCAAGTTTTTCCTACTTTACTGCAGCATGTGGGTACTGGACACAAAATTTTTGCTGACAGATATTATACGTCAAGAAAACTTGTTGACTACCTTCTTGCCAAAAACCTATACTACACAGGAAGACTGAATATCAACCGCATTGGATTTCCACTGGACATAAAATCTTTATCTTTACAACAAAAAGAGATGAAGTGGTATATAAACCAAAACAAGAGCATGCTCTGTGTTGCTTTCAGGGACAAAAAGGCAAACAAAAATGTCATATTGGTGTCCACAGATGCTACGGTACAAGTTACCGAAACAAAAAAAAATGGATAAACCGGAAATGATAGACATTTATAATCACAAAATGAATGGCTGCGTTAAGCTAGACCAAAAAGTAACATATTACTGTGTTTATGAGCGAAAAACATTGAAATGGTGGAAACAGATTTTTTTCTGGCTGTTAGAAATTACCCAGGTGAACTCATACATTTTGTTTTTACTCTGCCAATCAGCAGATGTAAACAGAGTAAAAATGAGTCTAAAACAGTATTAACTTATGTTGATGCGTCAGCTAACCGAGGAAGTAGCATTAAATCAAGTACTAAAAGCACCAGGAAAGGGTCCAGAGACCGGATGCCTTGGCAAGTCCAATGATGCACAGGACATTGTTGATTATGAAAAGGACCGATCTTGTGCATATTGCTCAACTGCAACAAAGCGAGTACGCACACATTTCTATTGTACTGGGTGTGAAGCCAAACCCCATCTCCATCCTAAAGGATGCTTCAAGGCCTTTCATTTAAAATAATAGCTTCATTTGTGTATATATTTAGTAAATATGTGAAATATGTGTAAATATTTGAGTATAACTATTTTTATTGTTGAATTTTTGACAAAAAAATTTTAACACGTGTCTTGGGAAAGAAATTCATAATTTTACAATTTCTGGAGCTACTGCAATGAAATTTTCCAGTTGTTTTGGATGTATCATAAGACTCATTTTAAAAAAATATGAACTTGATTGGATTATTGTTACCTGATTTCTGAGCTGGTGAGTAAAGCAAAAAAAAATTTTTTTAAATAATTTTTTACATAAACCTGCAATAATACCCCCAAACATTTTCTTTGGGTAATTCTTTATCACTTTTTTATACTAGAAACATATTCCTGTTTCAATGACCTACATTTGGATATGCAGCATGATATACTTTTGATAAATAGCAAAACAGAGCCTTTCAGTTTAAAATCATCAGGTCAAATAGAATTTTAGTCCCAAAATTTTACTGCGTTCCCTTAAAAAAATTGTGACGTATTGAATGGGTTAAGTAATTTTGATGCTGTGTGTGGGTTGAGGTGATCTTAAGTAGCCGTGATTTAGTGAGTAGGTCAAGCTGATCTTAAGTAACTGTGATGTAATGAGGAGGTCAAGCTGATCTTAGCCCTTGAACTGTGGTATGCATCATTCTGTGGTATTGGAGCTTTTCAGGGCTTTTTGAATGCCTTTAGAAATTAATAGCATTAAATGACAGAGAAATATTGATACAAGACCCCAATAAGTATAGATTTTAGAAATGGAAATGGATGGGGATCAAGTTGGCTAAATTGCCCACCCCATAAAAAAATTTTGCTCAGTGTCCTTGAACTTGGAGTGCTGAAGAAAAAAAATTTGACAAAATGTCTTGCTTTCAAGTGTTCATAACATCATTAATTTTTATCGATTCACTTAAAGCACTTCTCTAAATGTTATAGCCAATTCATTTATCTTTCATAAAATGTATAGTTTGCTAAGGTTTTGATTACAATTAAACCTCTGAAAGCAATTTTAGTAATTTTAGGTCATTTATTACTGAAAAAAATAAGAAAATAAGCTAAAACCAAGTACAACATACACAATCTCAGGCAAAATATAAAATGTTTATTCTTGGCTAGTAAACATTAAAAAAGGAATTGTGGAACTGATTTGAGTTAACTATAAAATTTATTAATTCTGATCTACAATCTGTAGCTTCTGGGACTAAAATTCAGTCAGTCCTTGCACAACCTCCGGGCCTGGCTTGAAGCCTAACAGTAGGCCTACTTTAGTATCACTAAGACTAGTAATACAGATTCACTAAAAGAATCTGACCTGAGATGTAATGTGGAATGTTAAAATCGTCGTCAGTATCACTTAAATCCTCTCCTAAAAAGCATTCAAAAATATTTATATTAGTTTTCGCACTGAAGGCACAGCCATAGTTTCAACCATTTTAGCTTTAAAAAAAACCCAGCGATATGAAACTCCAATTGAAAAGTACTTATTGTCAGTCAAGAAACAGCTTGACCTGGAAGTTGTTTTAATTATTAATAAAAGAAAGTGGCTATGATTCCGGTTAAATATTGGATTGGAATTTGCTATCGGACCGGATTTGGCATTGGCTTATTGGTAATCTCACATTGGCTTATTGGTCATCACTCATTAACTTATTGGTCAACTTACATTAGCTTATTGGTCATCACACATTAACCTATTGGTCATCACACATTAACTTATTGGTCATCACACATTAATTTATTGGTCATCACACATTAGCTTTTTGGTCAGACATGTACATGTAACATTTGTGATAACAATAAACCTATCTGTGTCAAATATATTAATAGATAGTAATTTACTTGTCCCACATGCTAAATATAATGTGTATTATTCTTTTAAAATTTCAGTTTGCTAACTGCCTCAATGCTGCACCTATAGATCTGAGTACAATGTCAAATTCTACATCTCTTCAGCTGAATGCACTGGCTGCTGGGGCCATGAATTCACAACATTTAAACAATGGACAGGTGAGAATTTAGACAGCTGTAATCAAATTTTAACTGTTGATTGCATTAGTACTAGTGAATAAGTACTGGTCATGTTAAATTATAGTATTTTAAATTTTTTTTAAAATTAGATTTTGTAATTATTTTTATTGTTAAAGATTAAGAATTAATGTGTATCTTTCTTAAATAACCGGAAACTAATGAATAGCACATTTGTCCTAAGTAGATATGCATTAGTCTCCAAGCCAGGGAGCTGTGGGGAGTGTCAAGCTTTAGCCCATTGTACTTAGCCAGATGTTTCACAAATGAATTTATTTCTTCATTCAATTAGCGGTTCTTTTTATTCTTGACATAAATGCACATTCAGAATATATATGAGCACTTTTTTGTGATGGTATGTGCCATTTCAGTTTATTTTGGACTTAATTTTAACAAATTAAATTCAAAATAGCAATCCTAAATCTTAAAATTAAATTTTTAAAACAATGTTACTGATAATAACTACTAAAATTAAAGGATTCATATACACACAGATAGGTCGAAGGATAATCAATTTCCACTAACATTTCTTCTGTTTTTCTCTCGTTAAGTCTAGAATGGTGCAAACTAAATTTAGGTATGCACCAAAATACATCCCTGCATCTTGAAATTATAAAAAAATGGTTTATTCTCATTACTTCTTTAGCTCCAGGTATCTTATCAAATATTTACTTGAACCCCAACACACTGCCTTATGGATGTCATTCCATCCATCATCTTTGTCTCAGGCAGATAATATTGCAGTGACTTCACTGCTTATCACACATGTAAGCAAAGTCTCTTCCTCGCAGGCCATTTGGGAAATTACTGTTACTATTTTGTATGCTTTCATCACATTCTGGGGTCAAGTTGTGATAATCATAGTTGATTTCTACCTATTTTATTGCTCTATTAACATGGGTTGATCTCTCTGACCCACTTCAGGACTTGGCAACAGCAGTATTTACTAGGCCATCAAAATGTCCAAATGTTCACATGAACTATGTCATCTCCTTAAATTTAAGGATAATATCCAGGGGACTGCATTAAATCTGTTTGAATTTTAATTATCCTTTAAGTCTTGCAGCCCATTGAAACTATGTCAACAAATAGGTTTCTCATTTAAAAATTATATTCAATTTAATTTTGGTATTGGAGCAAGTTTGGACTATAGGCTATCTTTGAGTTGCACTTTAGGCTTGTGTTGTCTACTTGGCTTACTGTTGCTCCAGGCACTAGGATCAAGTCAGTAGTGAGAGTTTCTTTCAGTGCTTTGTCTAGGAACTTTGTTTTCTCAATCCTGACTACAAGGATACAACCTAGCTGAACATACACTAATCTTTACCAAAAGTCTTCAATCATTCCAATTGCAGTAAACATTAAGTTATCTTCAGATATTTTAGTTTCATGCCTGATTTAACTTTTTTCTTTCTTTTTGTTTTTTTTAATAGTGGGTGGGGGAGTGGATTCTAGATGGGAAGATGGCTCAATAAGGTAATACATTCCTTTAATAAATGTCAAACTTTTTACCTAACTATTTGCCTGTCATGAACATATATTAAAATATGCTTTATAATTTGTATTTCTCTAGGTGCTGATGGGCGTTTCTTTACAAGATCAAAATGGAGATCAAAGTTTTGATGATGAAAGTCTGGAAGCTGGAGAATTAAAAATAGACACCCGAGAAGTCAGAAATGGCAATGACCTTGCTTAAGAATGAAAATGATAATATTTTATTAATGTTATTTCAAAATAGAATGTAAATGTATGACTTTAAAAAATCTCCACAAAAAAACAGTTTAATAATATTACTGCATTTAAATTGACTTAGAAAGAGAGTAAAATTTAATCTTATAGCAAAGTTTTGTACTTTGAAAAATTTCATGTGAAAACAAATTTCATGGAGTATTGTGAAAACAAATGTCATGGAGTATTGTGAAAGCAAATGTCATGGAGTATTGTGAAAATAATACCGGCATTCTTATTATAATTATATGAATTAATTTTTGTTGCTTAATAAAAGGTAAGGCTTTGCTGATACTGGTAGAAAAAAAAAGTATGTAGTATTATCTTTACATGAATACCATACTTTCAGTGGACTGCAGGAGTTGAAGTATATTTATAGGATCTGTAATAAAACTTTTTAATTATTGTACTTCCATAACTTTAAACAGCTGTGTTGACATTTAGATAACCTTAAATCCCTTATTAATAAATTCTCAAATTATCATTTTTTGTCATGAATTTTCAACAATGTATATGTAATGTAATTACACTAAATAAACTTTCAAAATGTTGTAAATTTGTTAATAATTCTATTATCATTTCTATATTGTATATGGAGCCTATATATGCATGTTGAAATTTTATTTGTCATATATTTGATAATTTCAGATACCTTGTTAACTAACTGTCCCAAGAATAGATGAAATCATTGTTGTTTTACAATTGTAAAGCTTTCACTCTAGATATAAAGTGCAATATTTTAACATCATCCTGTTGAATTTTTTAGGAATCTGAATGAAGTTCCCTCAAACAAATTTCTAGTGAAGATCATTATCACTTAATTTTGTCACACAACATTTTCATGTAAAGGTCATCTAAGATGTCTCCTTTGGCAATGTCTACTTTCAAGAAAATTCTCATAAGGTACATTTAAAATATGTACTTTTAATAAATTTCTCCAGCAGTATTATTGCCATGTCTGTCTTTAATGAAAGTTAGCTGGTTGTTTATGTCCAAACCTTAAGGCAGCACTTTTCTTTAACACCTGTAGTTGTCATTTATGTCCAGCCCATATGCTGAGTTTTTCTACCAGAAATATGTTACTCTTTTCTGATAGGACAGTGTCAAATTGATGAGTTATTGTTTTTATTTGATAGTGAAAAATAATAATTTTGATCTAGTAACTGGTTACTATGGTTAATGGTTAATGTCTAGTAAAACATGTAAGTCTCAGTGGAATTCATCAAGAGCTAAAACTCTTCTTTAGACTTGGTTGGTAATATAAATGTTATCTACCTTGAATATTAATTATAATTCAATCATTTATTAAATTGTAACACATCTATAAGCGCCATTGTAAAATGTAAGTTTTGTAAGTACTAAAATAGTTTTTTCATGCACAATGGAGCGGCAAAGATGCTTATAGTTAAAATCATTTACAATGTTAAGATTTAATGAAACTACTTAGAGCAATGTAAATCAAAATTTTCTTTAATATATGTTTAACCCATTATTATACCTACACACATAATTCTTGCTCAGTCAAATAAATATCTGGTTGTTTGTTGATAATCAGATGATATATTTTGATTCTATTTTCTTTCAAATTAAACCATTTTAAATGATGGATTTATTTTAGACTGGAACTGGTTGCAAAAAATTACGCCAAATTAAAAATTTTGCAAGACCCCCAACAACACTTTACATAAACATATTAATGTGTATCATTTACATTTCTTAGTGTTGCATCAATCTTTAATAAGACATTGTCGGATTGAAACTTAAACCACTTGAGCAATGTTTGAACTATACATTTGTTATAGAGGCTGTTAATTTAAGCTGCAAGTAAATGCTTGATAAAGGTATTTGTTTTAAAGTCCTTTTTATAAATGGGGGCCAAAAAAAAACACATTTTTATAAGGCATTTCTACAAAAAGAAATATCATTAGCTTTTCTCTTTGCCATGGTTTTTAATGTTTCTAAATGAAATTTGAAAATAACATCACAACTCCTTTGACATTAATTCATCTCCTGTCATCTTGGAAACATGAATAGTTAAAGAAAGAGTGTGAAAAAATACCCTCATCCCCAAATCTTGTTCATAATTAGCAGTGAGTAAATCTTTTAAAAGTCATCTATTGGTCATCTCTTATAGTCACATGCTTCGAGTGTGACTGCTGGACTGCCTCCTAATGGACTGCCTCCAAATGGACTGCTCCCATTTCAGGCTGCTTCCTAATCAGCGAATTTGGTATTGAAAGTATATTGCAAATAATTCTATATGTTTGAAAGAAAGTATGGTTCAATAATGAGTTTAATAGCATGCAAAATATAATTCCCGATAACTACGCTAAATGATATATATTTTTTATTTAACCCAACTGCTTTTAGGGGAATATTTTCTTTTTTTGAAAATGAAATAGTCTCAGTTTAAGTATGGTGTAAAAAATATTCCTTTTAAAAGTGGTTGGGACATCAGAATATTCTATATAGTTCATGGGTGTGAAATAAAAAGTGCAGTGACGTATCATGGGGTAAGGGGTGTAGCAAAATTGGGTAAAATGTGCAGTTACTTGAGTTCATGTTTTGTCAAGTAACTTTAGTACATCGGAAGTTCACTCATTGCTGTCGCCAATGTTTGGCGGGCTATATCTAGTGTAATTATATTAGACAAAGAAATGGTAACACATTGACTTGCAGATATGTTTGTATTAAATTCTTTGCATTAGATTATTATTATTCTGTCCCACTTCCCATCACTTTAAAAATTATCATTTAATATATATCACTTGACACTTTGTTAATTACTAACTATATATTAATATTAAATAATATATGAAGCATTGATAATTTTTAAAAAAAATGTATAATTATTTTTGTTTATTAAGACAACATGATGAAACTGTTCGGTAGTAAGTTGAAATCCACTCATTAACTGGACTGATTTTTTTGTTTTTCTAAATTTAAAAATAAGCTTATCCGGAAATTTTTTTGAAAGAAATTTCGTTGATTGAAATTTGATCAAACGGAAGTTTGGTCTAATCTTTTTTACAGTTCACATGTTAAAATTTTATTCAAATTTCTTTTTGAATGCACTTTAGTTATTAGTAAAACAAAATAATACGTTCAAAAAGAAATTTGACGCAAAATTTTATCGTGTGGACTGAAAAAAGATTCGACCAAACTTCCATTTTATCAAATTTCAGTCGACAAAATTTCTTTCAAACAAATTTCCGGTAACCACAAATAAGCAATGCAATATACTATATAGATTAGTGTAATTGCCCATAATCAGAGATATGCAGGTAGAATGAAATGGACTATGTAGACTGCAGTTGACAATGTAAAATAGGACCACAGCATAGTTTGAATTAGGGCGTCCTCATTTAACACTATTGAATGTTTTTTTATATTGTCAAATTTTATTTTCACCAAGTTCATTTTATGTTGCATAATACTTGTAACATGATTATTGACATTGAGAAGATGTGCCATGATGGTAGTCTAGTATATAAAAATGTTTATACTATCTTTAAAAAGGGTGAACATGTTTTATGGTTTTTGTAGACAGGTTTAAGTTTAACTATTAACGTATATTTATTAATGTTACTACCAAAGCCCGAAACTGGCCCATTTGCAAAATAGCCAATGTAGCTGTAAAATGATTGGCCAAAGAAAATGATTGGCCAAAGTCTGATATTTTCTTGATTTTTGTGATTTGGCAGGTCCGATTACAAAATCGCATGATACAATCTGACACTTACCTAGTGATTTTTTTCTAAGCTCATGTATTCAAGTGTGAACAGTATCATGCGCTGAATGGAAAATTCACTTCTGGAAAGGGAATTGTTTGAGAACACCAAGTTCTGTTCCAAGCAGACTCCACGTTCATGACAACTGACAGATATTCTTGCATCAGCAAATTTTGTTCTATGATTTCCAGCCACTTGAAGAAATACCCTGCCAAAGTTGCGTATACACTTGTCATTTCCAGTTCATCAGACTTTGTCATTTTGCACTATGGCTGGCCATCATTATACAAAATGGCAGAACTTTGAGGTAACATATAGATCAAGGGTCTCGCCAGCCCTCTAATAGACAACTCTAAAAACATTGATTTTCTCTATTCTCAACATCTTTTAAACATCTTATTTTAACTGGTACATATATTAAAATTGTATGTTAGCAGCAGAAAAAATATTCACCTCTCCTCTTGGGTTAACTTGAAGTCCAAATATTAGAAGGACACAATAATATATTACAAGTTTTTTAAATATTATCATGAGCGTTCTCCAGGAATTAAAAATATCATTAAATAATTCATATGATGTTTTGTGCTTAATCGAAAGTTTTAATTGTATGAAGTATTGAGCTCTGTTTCTAGTTAATTTGAATATAGTGCCAAGCATAAGACTTATGATAAGTCATGATAAGTAAGTCATTTTATTAATTCTTTTCTGTGCAATGTATGCAATGTTGTTAATTTTGTATATGTTAACAAAACATTAAATATATTCTTATTTTAATTTGTGTTGTCTGCTTTTATTACTTTTGTTAATGCTTTGATCTTGTGCTATTGTTACTAAAGACTTAAAGACTAAACATTACTATTGTAATTGTTTTTACTATATTCATTCTTAGTGTTACTATTGTTATGAATTTCTGATTCTGATAGACTACGTTGCTGCAACCAAGTACTAGCATATGTGCAACGGTTTGGGAAACGATGCGGCTATCCTAACCGCGCCATGGCGGCATTGTCCAGTTGGTTCCAAGCAATTATTGTTCGTGGGAAGAATGATTGTTTATATTAAGAATGATTGTTTATATTGAACTGTGTTACAGTGAAGCATTTATCATTGTTCCAGATGTAACAGCTGATGGAGTTGTCAGAGGTGAAGTCAGTGTTTATTGAGAGTTTGGCTCTTTGTTGTTACTTGTCTTGTCTGCTGACAAACGCATCTAGCCAAAACATTCTTTTATTGTCCTGTTTGCTTTCAAACCTTAACTTCTTAACATATCTTGTTCTTCTATTATATTATGTGGTATAAGAAGACACCTAACTTTAAATACTTTAATAAACTACCCTACTAAGGCAGTGGTCCTCAACCTTCCTAATGCTGCGACCCTTAAACTTTAATACAGTTCCTCATGTTGTGGCAAACCCCAAGAACACTTTTTTCGTTGCTACTGTAGAATGTATTTTTTTTCTGATGGTCTTAGGGGACCCTAGTGAAATGGTCGTTCGACCCCCTAAAGGGGTTGCGACCAACAGGTGGAGAACCGCTGTACTAAGGCTATGCCATAAATCATGCAAAATCATAATATTATCATAATCACTACATGATAAAAGGTAGTAGAGATTTTTTATAAATTGATTTCATTGATTGTTGAAAGGAAAGAAATTAAATAACTAATCCATTTCACAATATAAAAAAACATCTGCTCCTATTTTTGTGCTACTTAAAAAAATATTTTAAAATAATTTAGTTTCATAGATTTTAACATTTCATTTCATAAAACATTTTTAATAAATCCATCAAAGGGAAGGCACTCCCATGTTAATCAGTTCTAACAATTCGCAAATCCCGACGCTAAACGACATTTGTGTTAACAATATGTATCATAAGTATAAAGTCAGATACCCTTGAGGCCTTTTAAAAATGAAACCTCAGTAATCAATGACAAAAACGTGTACCCCACCACTGTACGTCGTATTTCTACAGTAGGGTGGCCGTGTGAACTACTCAGTCTTCTCTCTAACTTGACTCAAGTCGGCGTTTAGTTTATTATTATATAACTACATCGACATAACTTAAAATTAAAACAATTCGTGTATTGGCTTAAACTTAGATTCATTGGTAAGTGTGGTAACCCAGTTGATTTAATAATTAATAGTAATAATTAGCGAAAATATAAATAGGTCAATGCAAAAACCTAATACTAATACCTAATTTAATTAATAATAACTAAAACCTATATTAAAGTTAAGATTAAAATTAAAGGACTGTACAGACTATACTATACTATACTATAGTCTATTAGTACAGTAATAGTTGAAAATATTAAGTTGCTAAGCCTAGGGCTGGGCTCACCACGCTGTACATACAATTTAGCAAACATAATCAAAAATTAAAAAAATTAATTAACATACATTAATTAAACAAAACAAATGTATATTTAAAACTATTTACATGTCAAGCCATGGACAACACCCAGCAGCATCATTTTTCGGTCAGAGGTGGGAATCAGTCAGGATGGTAAAGTTTAAAAAGATGTGTTTTGAGTGCAGTTTTGGAGGCTGTGATGGTCAGTACATTGCGGATGTGTAATGGAAGAGAATTCAATTGTTTGACAGCACAGAAGGAGAACGATCGTTCACTGTATGTTTTTGTGAAGTCTTGGTGACAGAGCGAAGTTGTCGAAGGATGAATAGACAGAGAGATGTTCGGTTAGATAGGAAGGGGAGGAATTCGAGAAAACGTTGTGGCAGAGAACAGAGAGTTTGTAGTCAATCTGTGATTGTACAGGGAGCCAATGAAGTGAATGACGTAGTGGTGTGACGTAATCACATTTTTTTGCCTTTAGAATTAGTCTAGCAGCTAAGTTTTGAACATTTTGTAATTTTTCTAAGAATTGTTTTGGTGAACTTGATAGAAGAGAGTTGCAATAGTCAAGACGAGAGAGAACTAGAGCACAGACTAGGGTTTTTGTTGCACTAACTGTGAGGTATTGGCGGATAGAGCTGATCTGACAATTAGGCTGGTACCACCAGTGGTAGCTGGACATTGATTTCTAACGAATATTATTATATTTTTAATTTGGGACCGCCAATCTTAGGAGTGCCATAATCTTACCATTTATGTAGTGAATAATAGATTAGATCATTAGGCCTATCTTGAAAGAGTATCTATGACAAAATCACTGATTTTAAAAAACAAAAGGATTATGATGGAGTGAGAAATTTTTTACAATTATTTTATTTGGTGGTTATTATTAGTAAGTTATTACAGTTTAAATCATTACAGTTTCAACTTTCCTTCCAACACAAGAAGTAACAGTAGCCTTAAATGATAATATAAATAATAAAGGTCCAGCATAGTAAAATCACTTTGATTTTCATAATCATGATGTTTAAACTATATATAATACTAGCTGATATACCCGGCATTTGCTTGGATAGCATCCGGAGCAAAGGAACTTCTACAAACTTATAATTAACATTAAATTTAAGCACCATGTAAAAAAAAACAACTACTCCTCTCTAGTAAATAACATTGTAATAAATCTGTCTCCTATCTAAACACATTAATAATTACTTAAGTAAACCTTTTGCTCCCCGATAGGATCCCAATCCCGGAGGGGACCCGAACGGATCCTGTTTCCTGATAGAATTCCATTTTCCGATGAATCCCGGTATCCGGAGGTATCCTGACTCCGTTTGGATCCTGATCCCATCAATATTTTGATCTTAGTGCGTTCTCGATCTTGTCACTATCCCGATGAGATCTCAATCCTGATGGGATCCTAATCCTGGTTGGATCATAATACCTCTGGAATTCCAATCCTTGCGGGCTCCCGATTCTGCCGAGATGCATTTTCCCGGTGTGATCCCGAACCCTGTTGGGTCATAATCCTGGTGTGATCCCATTCCCAGTAAGATCCCGATACCGGTTGGATTCTGATCTCAGTAGGTTCCCGTTTCCTGGTGGGGTCCTGATCCCGGTGGGATCCCATTTTGTGGTGGGATCCCGATAGAATACCGCTCTGTGGGATCCCTTTTCCCGGCGAGATCCTCTTTTGATAGGATGCCATTTGCCCTATTTGATTCCATTACTCGATCGGATCACATTACCGGTTGGTTCCAGTTTACTCATTCCCCTTTAAACTTCTGTCCCTCATTGGGATTTTGTTCCTGGTAGGATTATGAAGGGCATGTTTAGACAAAATGGCCAGGAAAGTCTAGAAATGAATGGAACCAAACGGACATTTCAATCAGCTTTTAGATACCATTACATATCCCCGTAAGACAATATAGAACTTTCTGGAAGATTCTAGATTAAATTTAATATCCTCCTCGAGACATGTAAAAATGTCTTTAAAAACGTAATTATTTTTCAATTAGGAAAAATTATACAAGTAAATGTACTACTAAAACTATTTTACATTTAAGTTGAAAGAGGAGCCCCAGCAAGGGCCCATATCTTAATTGTTCCAAATTAGTTATGCCTGAGATAGGGGCCCTATAAAAATCAGTCAGTAAATTATGCAGTTAAAATTTAACATTTGTTCCCTTAAAATCTATTTAATAATGCCATAGATAGAGCTTTTTAAATAATCGAACTTTCTGGAAAATTCTAGATTGGATATTCTTAGTTTTAAATCTAGCAATATTCCAATACGGATAATGAAGTGTATTGCTATCATGCTAGGCCTATATCCATCAATTCACATAAACCTATAGTGTTGTCTAAGCCTATACTTATAGACTATAAGGAAAAATGAAGTGATAAAAACTTTTTCAATCAAGACTTAAAAAAATTGATATTGCATATTTGAGAATAGTTCTGTCGATTAAGAAAAGTTTCTCTACAAATCATACCATTTGAATTGATGGAGCACCGTCTATAACTGGCTTTAACCTTTCATAGTTGTCAAAACAAGTGGAAAACAAAATCAGTGTCAAATGTTTTTAATATTCCTTTTGTCATTTATTGCCAATATCTTGTAGCTCAAAATTTCAGTGCTCTTAATTACTGCAGTGGGATGCGCTCAAAATGATTGAATATTCCTGACTCCCTGCATTGAAAGCATTGCATCATATAATTTGCTGCTTTTCATTGATGTTTGTTGGAACAAATCCCTCTCATGGTGCTAACTCCAAAGACATGCAAGACATTGCGTCTCATGGTGCTGACTCCAAAAACTTCATACATGACATTGCTTCTTATAAATTTGCATTTTCTATGGAATCAGACCAGTCTTAAAATAATCAAACGGTGTTCCTTACTTTGGAATAATAAGGCATTAAATATTGTAAATGTGAAATATCTAAAACTCTTGCTAAATAATTATCCTATAAAGGTTACTGCTTGATTCAATTATTCAACTTATAAAGATTCTTTTGTTTTGATGCATTGTTCAAATATTTGTTATAATTTTACATGTTATTGTGTGTTATCTTCCATAGAGGTTGTGAAAATAATATAATCTTAAAATGCTAAAAACTGATTTCAATGGTGGGGTAGTTTTTGGGCCCAAGGGGGCGCTGGCTGGAAAAAGAAAAACGGCTGTTCACCTACATTCTTAGTTTTATGCTTATTTATAATTTCCATAAAACTATTATGGATGAGTTTCTTACTCTTGTCTTCCAGATATATGAAAATGAATGACTCTTGTGCTGCAGCTAAATCAAGAACAGTGGGGCTGAATCAAGGAGCAAAATCTCTCCTCCGTAATGTCATACGCCACACAGACACTCATAATAGAGTAAGTTTTGTGAATTTATCTTAGTATTGGCTCTGGCATTTCAAGTCATGATAGATTTTAAATTTGAGCTATAAAATATAATGATACAACATACAAATGAATGCCCATATTTTATACTATATTACCAAAAATAAACACAAAGACCTTTTCTTTAAACTTATATGACCATTCATGGTGTTAAAATATCTTTGAAGTTTTTTAGCAGTAATATTCTTCTTCTATGTTTTGAGGGCCCATGATCAATGTATCGATCAGTTTGGCTCCTATATTAATCAGTGTTCCAGCTCCTGATTATGTTTCTAATTTGTACACCAAGTCCCAGGGATTAAAACAAATCTTCACTGAAACAATATCCTTTATTATCTTGCATTCCCTCATGTTTATATCTTTCAAAGCTTTCCCCCCTTTCCCAACATTATCATTTCAGCATTTGCATGATCTTTAGTAAATAGTTTTTGATTCACATTATAAAATCTAGGTTAATTAATGACAATTTTTAAACCAGTAATGAATATTTATTGTTATAATTTTTCATTAAATGCAACAGGTCAGATGTGACCCTTGAACTCTTGTCTTGGCATATCTTTCAACTTCCATTTTAAAATAAAGCAACCTCTTTTCAGCATTTAGAGGAATCAGAAATGTGGCAGCTGCACCAGAAATTGAAACAGGAAAATTTCATGGATTATGAGGACAGACGTAAACACACAACAGCTGATAGGACAGATCAGCACCAAAGGAAGTTGAGCAATAAGGACGACAAGAGCAAGGACATCAGAGATCCTCATATACAGAACTCTTACTTATATGATGACAGGTATAATGAGAGCTCTAATATTGTTACATTTTTAATGATACTTGTTTCACAAATAAAAGTTTTAGATGATACTTGTTGTTCCACACATAAAAATTTGAGATAATGAATGCTTTAATGTTATTAAAAATTATATTGTTTTTTCAATTATTTTAGAATAATTTCTTAAAATAGGGCACCCAAGACTTGCCCATGCAGTGAGCCTTGGATAGGCACCCTTTGACAGCCCTACTAATTGCACCCTTTGACAGCCCTACTTATGGTACCAGTTGACAGTCCTACTTATGGTACCCATTGACAGTCCTACTTATGGTCCCATTGACAGTCCTACTTATGGTACCAGTTGACAGTCCTACTTATGGTACCCATTGACAGCCCTACTTATGGTCCCATTGACAGCCCTACTTATGGTACCAGTTGACATCCCTACTAATGTTATCAGTTGACAGCCCTACTTATGGTACCCATTGACAGCCCTACTAATGGCAAACAAGATACTTTTGGCCTCAAAGTGTGTGTTTTTAACAGTAATTTGTGAAGTAAATAATTACCGGTATGTATCTTGTTCAAACAGAGAGGACATGGGAGGGAAGAGAAGAGGAAAGAAAAGGGCACACATGGATGATGTTACTTTGGAAGAAGAAGAAGATCAAGGGAAGAATGGAGGACAGAGCACCTACTGGCTAAAACAGCTCCATAACTTTGAAGAAGCTGACCCTGACAGGTAGTTCATTCACTTGTCAGTTGATGTCACTTGTCAGTTGATGTCACTTGACAGTTATTGTTTAACTTGTCAGTTGATGTCACTTGACAGTTTATGTGTAATTTGTCAGTTGATTTCACTTGACAGTTTATGTGTAACTCGTCAGTTGATGTCACTTGACAGTTTATGTGTAACTTGTCAGTTGATGTCACTTGACAGTTTATGTGTAACTTGTCAGTTGATGTCACTTGACAGTTTATGTGTAACTTGTCAGTTGATGTCACTTGACAGTTATTGTTTAACTTGTCAGTTGATGTCACTTGACAGTTTATGTGTAATTTGTCAGTTGATTTCACTTGACAGTTTATGTGTAACTCGTCAGTTGATGTCACTTGACAGTTTATGTGTAACTTGTCAGTTGATGTCACTTGACAGTTTATGTGTAACTTGTCAGTTGATGTCACTTGACAGTTTATGGGTTGTTGTTTTATAGGTCACTTGTTAGTTGATGGGTTGTCGGTTTATAGGTCACTTGTTTAGTTTATGGGTTGTCGGTTTATAGGTCACTTGTTAGTTAATGGGTTGTCAGTTGTTAGTTTATGGGTTGTTGGTTTATAGGTCACTTGTTAGTTTATGGGTTGTTGGTTTATAGGTCACTTGTTAGTTTATGGTTTACTTTCCAGAATAAACGTCAAACGCTTGCTTGATCTATCTTTAACATGATATGAAACAGGATACATGATAGTAATGATAGTGAGTCTCTTTGTCTGAGGCTCTAATTAAGTAATTAACTCTCTCGAGTACACTCACTGTACTTTGATTTCACTGTACTTTGATTCTACTTTTAGAGGTAGCAATTGTCATATCTATAAGCCGGGACACAGAGTTCCCTTAGAGCTTCATACAGATATTTCCTATCTACGCTTTCATAAGTTGTTTTATAGTTCATATAAAGTTGGTGTATGATGATGTTTTATTCATATCATTTCTCCAGGAGCCATCTTATAGTAAAGTTATGATCTTGGTTGATCTATTCTGTCCACATCCACATTGATAGTCCCCTAGGATCTGTTCACTATACCTTTCCTGTTTTCTTGCTGTTAGTTTAGTCAGGTTTTTGTAAGTTACATTAAGTGAGGAAGTTCCTCATTGGAGCAGTCCTTTTTTTCTGTTTTTGTGAATTGGTATTCTGAGCGGAGTGTCTCACTCTATTGGCATTTCTTCCTCCTGCCAGATTCTTGATAGGAGGTCGTGTCTTTGCCTATGCAGTTTGTTTTTACCTAGTTTTATCAGCCCTGCAATGATAAGGTCTATTCAATTCCTGGGGCTTTATTTTTCATGGTAAAAATCACATCTTTTGTTTCATTCTGTGTTGGTTTACCAATCGGTCCGGTCCGCCTTGTAGTAGGTGGTAAACCTCATTTTCACTTTCCACTTTAATACATCAGACCACAGTCACTTATTTCTGCTTACCTTGTTTTACTACTACATGAATCCATGTGGTTTGTTAAATGTGGCATAATCAACCCTTGAACTGTGGTCGGCCGATATTGTCGTTCTGTGCTGTGGCGGCCGAAGAAATCGGCCCGGTCCGATAGCAACTTCCAATCCAATATTTAACAGAAATTATAGCCACTTCCTTTTATTAATAATTAAATCATCTTCCGGGTTAAGCTGTTTATTGATAACTTAAAAATAAGTACTTTTTAATCGGAGTTTTGTATCTCTGTTTTTTTTAAAGCTAACATGGTTGAAGCTATGGCCGGGCCTTCAGTGCAAGAACTAATAGAAATATTTTTAAAAGCTTTTAGGAGAGGAATTAAGTGATACTGACGATGATTTGAACATTCCCCATGACGATATTAGTTGAGATTCTTCTTCTCGTAAATCTTATACTAGTTTTAGTCTTAGTGATACTGAAGTAGGTCTACTGTTAAGACTTCGAGCCAGGCCCCAGAGGTTGGGCAAGGACTGACTGAATTTTAGTCACAAAAGCTACAGATTATAGTTTAGAACTAATAAATTTTATAGTTAAACAACCCAAATCAGTTCCACAGTTCCTTTTTAAATGTTTACTAGTCAATAACAACTATTTTGCCTGAGATTTTGTATTTTGTACTTGCTTTTAGCTGTGGTCCCAGTTTATTATATAAATGACCTAAAATTACTAAAATTGCTTTCAGAGGTTTAATTGTAATCAAAACCTGAGCAAACTATACATTTTCTGAAAGATAAATGAATTGGCTACAACATTTAGATTTGTGTTTCAAGTGTATCTATAAAAATTAATGATGTTATAAGAAATTTGGTCCATTTTTTTTCCTTTGAGAACTCCAAGGTCAAGGACACTAAGCAAAATTTTTTATGGGGTGGGCAATATAAGCCAACTTTATCCCCATCCATTTACCTTTTAAAAAATATATACTTATAGGGGTCTTGTATCAATATTTCTATGTCATTTAATGCAATTTCAAAAGTCTTTCAAAAGGCTCTGAAAAACTCCCCCACTACAGAATGATGCGTGCCACAGTTCAACGGTTAACATCAGACCACAGTCACTTATTTCTGCTTGCCTTGTTTAACTACTACATGAATCCACGTAGTTTGTTAAATGTGGCATTATTAACCATCACCTATGTATAAATATATTCATATATATATAAAACATTTCCACATTTATATCTATTGAAATAAAGAAATGATTAGCACATAATATTTAAAATGATGTATGATTTAAGGTAAAGAATTTTACAGTTGCTTTTAAATACATAATACCTGGTCACTATTAAATCCAATCACATAGAGGGATAAAAAGATGCATTCTAGTTGGTTTTATTCCTTTTACAAGTCAGTTCATTATTAACATTTAGTACTACATCTTAGGTCATTATTAACATTTAGTAATACATCTTAGGTCAATATTAACATTTAGTACTAATTCTTTATTTTCATATAGAAATCATGTATTCGTAACAAGTTTTTTAAAATGATTTTAAAAACTATTTTGACGCTAAGGTGGGGCCACAGTGGCTTTAAAGAGCTTTATCCTGAAGTCTATGACAGTGACAAGAGCAGTGAAGACAAGTCAACAAAAAGGAAATCCAAGGATAAATCCAGTAAGAAGAAGCACAAGAAAAAAAAGAAAAAGAGAGAACGTGACAAGAGTGAAAAAAACATAAAAAGGGAAAAACATAAGAAAAAAAGTAAAGATAAAAAGCACACATTGAATTCTGGCAAAAATTCTGATTCCAAAAGTACCCATGGCAAACACAGAGATGGAAATTCTTCAGATGACGTGAGTGAAGATAACTCTTTTGAAATGGAGAGAAAAAAGAAGAAACGACGGTACAACAGGGTGGAAAATGAAAAACAGGTTATCAAAGGAGAGAATCAATGTGAATCTCCACACAGGAAAATGGCAAGGAGAAAATAATTGCCTTTAACCATTATTAAATAAATAATTGTAGCAATTCAATGATGTACAGCATGTATGTCTTTCTTTAACTTTAGTTTATTTTTGTTAACAACCCATGTCTCCTTGGGTGGTGTCTGTTAGGGTTTAACTCTCAGGCTTTCAACCTGGATGTTTACCCTTAGTTCCAAACTGCCATCTCTTGGATGTTTACCCTTAGTTCCAAACTGCCATCTCTTGGATGTTTACCCTTAGTTCCAAACTGCCATCTCTTGGATGTTTACCCTTAGTTTCAAACTGCCATCTCTTGGATGTTTACCCTTAGTTCAAACTGGCATCTCTTGGATGTTTATCCTTAGTTCCAAACTGCCATCTCTTGGATGTTTACCCTTAGTTCAAACTGCCATCTCTTGGATGTTTACCCTTAGTTCCAAACTGCCATCTCTTGGATGTTTACCCTTAGTTCCAAACTGCCATATTTTGGATGTTTACCCTTAGTTCCAAACTGCTATCTCGTGGATGTTTACCCTTAGACTCAGTTCCAAACTACCATCTTTTGGTTGTGAGGTGCTACCATTGCACCAAGGGCCCCAGAAAAACTTATTTTAAGATAAAGAGTCTCTACCTCTCATGTTTGTAAAATAAACCAATGCTCCTCCAACTGCCCTCTCATGTTTGTAAAATAAACCAATGCTCCTCCAACTGCCCTCTCATGTTTGTAAAATAAACCAATGCTCCTCCAACTGCCCTCTCATGTTTGTAAAATAAACCAATGCTCCTCCAACTGCCCTCTCATGTTTGTAAACTAAACCAATGCTCCTCAAACTGTCTGTTGTAATAATCTCGGAACATGAACCAAAATTTTATAAAATTCTAGAAGTCTTCTGAAGCTGGAATCCAAACATTGAATTTTGTAAACACTTTTTAACACCTTTAGTATAAAAGTAATAGAAACTTTATATCCACGTGCTGCTTTATCCAAGCACATCAAATGAATAACCTGATAATAGGAGAGTTTATAGCGTTATAGTTTCAAAAAAATGGCTCCTAGACTAACTTTGACCAGGGCATACATGGGACTTGTTTATGATGGATTGTTGAAATAGGCTAAAGTTGTCTTGATCTGCTTACAGTGCTAACCTGGAAGAAATGTTCATGTTCAGTGTCAAAATTACAAATATGTAAAAAAAAAAAAAATCAGATGACACCATCATTTGCTTAGTAGCTTGTGGAAATACTAGCAGGAAGAACATCAAATTGTTAGATAAGCATGTGCAGCCAAGAAATAAAGAGGCAGTGTAATTCATATATTTTCTTTGTTATGTTGTGAGGGAGTCTCATTCATATATGTTCTTTGTTATGTTGTGAGGAAGTGTGATTCATATATGTTCTTTGTTATGTTATGAGAGTGAGGGAGTCTAATTCACATATGGTCTTTGTAATGTTGTGAGGGCAACAACTTGGATAAAAAATGTTCAAGACAATTGTATCACATTGTGTTTGTTGGATTCTCCCATAAAAGTTGTCCCACTTAAAAACTAGCCCTAAACAAGCACTGGGTGTCAGTTTGTTGGATTCTCACATAAAAGTTGTCCCACTTAAAAACTAGCCTAAACAAGCACTGGGTGTCAGTTTGTTGGATTGTGTCTCCATTCATTCCTATGAAATTTTCTTCCTATTTAAATCATCTCAAACTAAACCCAAGCATCAACTATTGGTATGAGTAAAAATTGTCAATTTAAAATGCCATTTTGCTCCACTGCTTTGTTTGTTTGTTAATGTTTGTTTGTTTTGTTTGAAAGGCCCTGCACTTGTGCCTTTATTTTGTGCTAACTTGATGTGAAAAATACAAGACTCTTACATATGATTATTTAGCTGAAAATCAATTCTTGTAATGTTGACATACTTTTGAAGTACTGCTCAAGAAAATCTACCCCATCTCCCAGTGCTAACTGATAACTTAATGCAACCATTAGGCTGTTAAGAGAAGAAAATAACCAGTAGATAATTTTTTTACCTTACTTTATTGGAACTATTCTGACCAGCAGATTCAATGTTAAATGAATTGTTTTAATGCATGAAATCATGAGATAGCAAAGATATTTTATATTCAAACACCCCAGTAGGCAGGGTTTGTTATTTTCAAACACCCCAGTCGACAGGGTTTGTTATTTTCAAACACCCCCATAGACATGGGTTGTTATTTTCAAATACCCCGTAGACAGGGTTTGTTATTTTTAAGATACCCAGAAATCCTATCAATTAATCAAATGACTCACATTGTTATTTTTTAATAAATGAAATTCTCTCTCCCCCCTCCCAGTTAAAAAAAAAAAAAAAAATTCTGATTACCTGAACCATTATTGTAGATCTTTTGATCTATTTTTAAACAACTGCAACTAACAATGTATTTAAAGTTAATTAGACGCAGTGAGCTGACAAAAATAATAGTTATTTTAAAATGGACTATGCAGTAAGAATGACACCTAGGTACAGCTCCTATTAAATGTCTACATGAAACTGATCCACTTCAAGTAGTGATGATGTCTGTTCTCATTTTAAACTGAAGAAGAAATATCATGTTTAGAATACTCAGTAAAATATATCAGTACCTAGCAGCATTGATTTCTCAGCATTACCATCTACCAGAATTATTGTATATTTTAGTCCTTTCTTTCCATTTAGTTTTGTGTATTTAAGTCTAAGTCATGTATTTCTATATCAACCAATGTGTTGTATTGTGTGTCAAAGTAATGTATTTCCACATTAATCAATGTGTTGTATATATTGCACATTTCAAGCCTGTTGTTCAGTACAGTACTTTGGTCAAAATTAAATATTCATTATTTATTTTTTCTGTGTTTACATGAAATAATGTTAACTTGTTCAGTTGACTCAACTTTCTACTGAAAATTGAGTTGTCAACATTTCTACTCAAACTTAAAACATTTCTGTACACATCAAAGGTGGAATATTTTAAATAAAATCATTTTTATTTACATATAAAAAATGTAAAGATATTTTAAAGGCTTTATGCATTGAAGATTAGCTCATAACAAAATATGTAGAAAAAAAAGGACAAATAAAACATAAAAGATTCAATTTTGTTAGAAGTTGATCTATTATCAGTGGTTCTAAAACTAGAGATATTTGTTTCTATGTCAATTGGTGTTCCAGATTCTTTTAACTTGTATAAGATCATGGTGTTCCCCCTGGTCGCATCTGTCTCATGGGTCATATTCATAGCCTGAGTGGGCTGGTCATGTGATGTCACTGAGACAAGTTTAGAAGGTTGGACTGTAGTAGATGTAACTTGTCGATCTGAAATGCAGGAAAAACATAAGCTGTCTTACATGTGGACTGGTCACTGAGGTTAAATCTGGGGTGGTGGTCTTAGAGTTTAAATGTGGGATGTTCATTTAGTTTTAATATGGGCTGGTCTTGGAGTTTAAATATTGTAGAGCACCTCGTTTCGTCTCTGATAAACCTTCAATCTGTATCTCGTATTTCACCAATCAGACAACTCAGGCGATGGTTATAGTATTGTTCTGATACACTGCACCCTTTGGTCAGTTGGTCGGTTACCATGCTGTGGGATCTGATATGCTGGACCCTTTGGTCAGTTGGTCCATGCCTTGCTGTAGGATCTGATTCGCTGGACCTTTGGTCAGTTAGTCTGTACCTTTCTGTGGGATCTGATATGCTAGACCCTTTGGTCAGTTGGTCAATACCTTGCTGTAGGATCTGATACACTGGACCCTTTGGTCAGTTGGTCGGTACCTTGCTGTAGGATCTGATACACTGGACCCTTTGGTCAGTTGGTCGGTACCTTGCTGTAGGATCTGATACGCTGGACCCTTTGGTCAGTTGGTTGGTTACCGTGCTGTGGGATCTGATACGCTGGACCCTTTGGTCAGTTGGTTGGTTACTGTGCTGTGGGATCTGATACGCTGGACCCTTTGGTCAGTTGGTCGGTTACTGTGCTGTGGGATCTGATACACTGGACCCTTTGGTCAGTTGGTCGGTACCTTGCTGTGGAATTCCCCCCACCCCTGTACCACCACGTCACAAACAGGTCTGAACACTCTACAGTATAGTCAATGACAATCATGATCTACTGGCAATCTGCTTGTTAGCATAGTTGATTGTATTCCCGGCTCAAATATATGTTTAGGGCACAATGATCGACATAATGGAAGTCCCTAATAATGTCTGTCAGGACCTCGGATTTGGCATGTAGTCTCTGGAGATTGAATAGCTTACCATCAGTTCGGTATCTGAGACCAACGTCTCCCTCTCTGAAAGCCAAGGTGGTGGAAAACTTTAGGTTGAAAAGTGTTGGAGTCAGGACAGAACCTTGTTGGACGTCATTTTTCAGAGGGAATTGTTTAGACGGCTCACCATTTTCCAAAACCTAAGTCTGCATACCATCATGTCCTCTAACCCTAGCATGCATACCATCATGTCCTCTAACCCTAGCCTGCAAACCATCATGTCCTCTAACCCTAGCCTGCATACCATCATGTCCTCTAACCCTAGCCTGCATACCATCATGTCCTCTAACCCTAGCCTGTATACTATCATGTCCCCTAACCCTAGCCTGAATACTATCATGTCCCCTAACACTAGCCTGCATACCATCATGTCCCATAACCCTAGCCTGAATACTATCATGTCCCCTAACACTAGCCTGCATAACATCATGTCCCATAACCCTAGCCTGAATACTATCATGTCCCCTAACCCTAGCCTGCATACCATCATGCCCACTAACCGTAGCCTGCATACCATCATGTCTTTGAACCTTATCCTGCACACCATCAATATATGGCCATGATCTTCCAAATACCATCTCTGCTAACAGTGTCGAAAGCCTTGGTTTAGGTCTACTTGGGTGGAGCAGGGGTCAACATTCTGTTCCTTGAATTTTCCTATAGCTCTATGGCTGCAAGTACCATATCGATAGTTGTGCATTTTTTTTGGAAACCACATTGACTTTCTGTCAGGAGATCCTCCTCAAGTAACTATTAACTATCCCCAGCTATAATTAATACTTACTAATAATTATCATCTATTCGAAACTATATATACTACGCACCAGTGAATATTACCAGACTCGTCAAGGGTCCATAACCAGCCTGGTTTCTAGCAGACATGGACACAACATACGTGGAGTTCTCTACAATACCTGGTAATTTGACCGCTGCTTGTCCACTGAAGCCAACATCTGAAAATAAAAGGAACAATATTTTGCCAGACACGAATTATTTGTCAATTTAAATCGTTCAGAGATTTACGAAAAGTTCAAAATATCTTGAGAGCTGGGACTAGAATGCAAAAACCAAACAAAAGAGTCTTGGCATATTTTGAAAATTCAGTAGATGTAGAAAATTTAAAAAACAACATGGAATTAACTCAAATAATAAAAACAGATGTAATGTAATGATGTACACACTGATGTAATGATGTACACACTGATGTAACGATGTCCACACTGATGTAATGATGTACACACTGATGTAACGATGTCCACACTGATGTAATGATGTACACACTGATGTAACGATGTCCATACTGATGTAACGATGTCCACACTGATGTAATGATGTACACACTGATGTAATGATGTACACACTGATGTAATGATGTACACACTGATATAATGATGCCCATCCTGATATAATGATGTACACACTGATATAATGATGTACACACTGATATAATGATATACACACTGATGTAATGATGTACATACTGATGTAATGATGTACACACTGATGTAATGATGTGCACACTGATATAATGATGTACACAATGATGTAATGATGTACACACTGATGTAATAATGTGCACACTGATATAATGATGTACACACTGATATAATGATGTACACACTGACATAATGATGTGCACACTGATATGATGATGTACACACTGATATATACTGATTTAATAATATACACACAGATATAAGGATCTATACACAGATATAAGGATGTATTTACCAATTTAATGATAAACACACTGATATAATGATATACACTGATGTAATGGTATACACAGTGATGCTATGACATACTACGACAACCTTAACGTATATGCTAGTTCTGAACTTTGCTGTGGGTTCACAGATGGCTGATGAGGCCGATTCTGTCTGTCGGTGGTCGGAAATGGTCTTGTGCAGAAAGTGCTGAATATTAATGGGACATCTTCATGTGCAGGGTATTGATGGGGCATCTCCAGGTGCAGGGTATTAATGGGGCATCTCCAGGTGCAGGGTATTGATGGGACATCTCAAGGTGCAAGGTATTGATGGGACATCTTCATGTGCAGGGCATTGATGGGACATCTCAAGGTGCAGGGTATTGATGGGACATCTCCAGGTGCAGGGTATTAATGGGACATCTCAAGGTGCAGGGTATTGATGGGACATCTCAAGGTGCAGGGTATTAATGGGGCATCTCCAGGAGCAAGGTATAGATGGGACATCTTCATGTGCAGGGCATTGATGGGACATCTCCAGGTGCAGGGTATTGATGGGGCATCTCCAGGTGCAGGGTATTGATGGGACATCTCAAGTTGTAGGGGATTAATGGGGCATCTCAAGGTGCAGGGTATTAATGGTGCATCTCCAGGTGCAGGATATTAATGGGGCATCTCCGAGTGCAGGGTATGAATGGGGCACCTTCAGGTGCAGGGTATTGATGGGACATCATCATGTGCAGGGTATTGATGTGACATCTTCATGTGATGGGTATTGATGTGACATCTCCAGGTGCAGGGGATTGATGGGATATCTCAAGGTGCAGGGGATTAATGGGACATCTTCATGTGCAGGGGATTAATGGGGCATCTCAAGGTGCAGGGGATCGATGGGACATCTTAAGGTGCAGGGTATTGATGGGACATCTTCATGTGCAGGGTATTATTGGGGCATCTCCAGGTGCAGGGTATTAATGGGCATCTCAAAGTGCAGGGGATTGATGGGAAATCTCAAAGTGCAGGGTATTAATGGGGCATCTCCAGGTGCAGGTTATTGATGGGACATCTCCAGGTGCAGGATATTAATGGGGCATCTCAAGGTGCAGGGAATTGATGGGACATCTCAAGGTGCAGGGTTTTAATGGGATATCTCCAGGTGCAGGGTATAGATGGGACATCTCCAGTTGCAGGTTATTGATGGGACATCTCCAGGTGCAGGATATTAATGGGGCATCTCAAGGTGCAGGGAATTGATGGGACATCTCAAGGTGCAGAGTTTTAATGGGATATCTCCAGGTGCAGGGTATAGATGGGACATCTCCAGTTGCAGGGGATTGATGGGTCTTCTCAAGGTGCAGGGTGTTGATGGGACATCTTCATGTGCAGGATATTGATGGGACATCTCAAGGTGCAGGGTATTGATGGGTTATCTCAAGGTGCAGGGCATTGATAGGACATCTCATGGGATATTCTTGGCCTGTGTCTATCAACTTACCTGCCAATCTCGCATATTCCTGGCCTTTATCCATCTACTTACCTGCAAATCTCTCATATTCCAAGCCTATGTCCATCAACTTACCTTCAAATCTCTCATATTCGAAGCCTTTGTCCATCAACTTACCTGCCAATCTCTGATATTCCTGGCCTGTGTCCATCAACTACCTGCCAATCTCTCATATTCCTGGCCTGTGTCCATCCACTTACCTACCAATTATTATATTCCGAGCCTGTGTCCACCGACTTACTGCCATCTCTCATATTCCTGGCCTTTGTCCATCAACTACCTGCCAATCTCTCATATTCCTGGCCTGTGTCCATCCACTTACCTACCAATTTATTATATTCCGAGCCTGTGTCCACCGACTTACTGCCATCTCTCATATTCCTGGCCTGTGTCCATCAACTTACTGCCATCTCTCATATTCCTGGCCTGTGTCCATCAACGTACTGCCATCTATCATATTCCAAGCCTGTGTCTATCTAATAACCTACCAATTTATCATATTCCTGGCCTTTGTCCATCAACTAACTGCCATCTATCATATTCCTGGCCTGTGTCTATCAACTTACTGCCATCTTTCATATTCCTGGCCTGTGTCCATCAACTTACCTGCCAATTTACCATATTCCTGGCCTATGTCCATCAACCTACCTGCAAATCTCTCATATTCCTGGCCTGTGTCCATCCACCAACTGCCATCTCTCATATTCCGAGCCTGTGTCCAACAAATTACCTGCCAATTTCTCACATTCCAAGCCTGTGTCCATCAACTACCTTCCATATCTCATATTCCTGGCCTGTATCCATCAACTTACCTGCCAAATTCTCACATTCCTAGGCTGTGTCAATCAACTACCTGTCATCTCTCATTCTTGGCATGTGTCCATCAACTTACCTGCCAATTTCTCACATTCCAAGGCTGTTTCCATCAACTACCACCTGCCATCTCTCATATTCCTGGCCTGTGTCCATCAATCTACTGCCATCTCTCATATTCCTGGCCTGTGTCCATCAACTTTCTGCCATCTTTCATATTCCTGGCCTGTGTCAATCAACTTACCTGCCATCTCTCATATTCCAAGCCTGTGTCCATCCACTTACCTGCCAATTTATCATATTCCTGGCCTTTGTCCATCAACTTACTGCCATCTCTCATATTCCTGGCCTGTGTCCATTAACTTACTGCCATCTATCATTTTCCTGGCATGTGTCCATGAACATACCTGCCAATTTATCATATTCCTGAACCTATGTCCATCAAATTACCTGCCAATCTCTCATATTCCTGGCTGTGTCCATCGACTTACCTGCCAACGGCTTATATTCCAAGGCTGTGTCCATCAACTTACCTGCCAATCTCTCATATTCCGAGCCTATGTTCATCAACTTACCTGTCAATCTCTCATATTCCAAGCCTGTGTCCATCCACTTGACTGTGACAAGGACATGGATAGCTGGCAGGGTAAACTTGTCACTGGAGATGTATGCTGACAACTCAGCTATATTGTTGTGTAGATTTGTTAGGTGAAACTGGACGTGAGGGGGGACATCTGATGATAGGGATTATATGGGCAAAAGAGACAAAGTATATGTTACATAATGCTAGTACATATGATATCAGGTATTATGTTTCTTTCAACGCTGACCTTAGCAAATTCAATCCCAACATATGCAGCCCTAAAACTCCAAACCCTAACTCTAATCCTATAACATTCGTCCCTAAACTTAACACCTTCAACCCTAACCCTACCACCGTCAACCATAAATCTAACACCTTCAACCATAATAATAACCCTTTGAATCCTAGATCTAACACCTTCTAATTATAATCGAAAACATTCAACCCTAACACATCAACCCTAAATCCATCACCTTCAACCTAATCTCATCATCTTCAACCTAAACACCATCAACCCTAACACCTTCAACCCTAACACCTTCAACCCTAACACCTTCAACCCTAACACCAAGAACCCTAACACCTTCAACCCTAACACCATCAACCCTAACACCATCACCCCTAACATCATCAACACTAACACCATCAACCTTAACATCATCAACCCTAACGCCATCAAGCCTTACACCATCAACCCTAACATCATCAACCCTAACGCCATCAAGCCTAACATCATCAAGCCTTACACCATCAACCCTAATACCATCACCAGTAACACCATCAAGCCTTACACCTTCAACCCTAACACCATCAACCTTAACACCTTCAGACACTTTAAATGGGGAAAAAAGTAACAATAACTAGTTATCTTTTTTCGATCCTAAAAATTTGGCCCAGGCCACAATCCATATTTCTGATGTAAAGATTTGACCCAAGCCACACTCCATATTTCTGATGTAAATATTTGACTCAAGCCACACTCCATATTTCTGATGTAAAGATTTGACCCAAGCCACACTCCATATTTCTGATGTAAAGATTTGACCCAAGCCACACTCCATATTTCTGATGTAAAGGTTTGACCCAAGCCACACTCCATATTTCTGATGTAAAGATTTGACCCAAGCCACACTCCATATTTCTGATGTAAAGATTTGACCCAAGCCACACTCCATATTTCTGATGTAAAGGTTTGAGGGTTCGGTGTGAGGATATTTCTGATGTAAAGATTTGACCCAAGCCACACTCCATATTTCTGATGTAAAGATTTGACCCAAGCCACACTCCATATTTCTGATGTAAAGATTTGACCCAAGCCACACTCCATATTTCTGATGTAAAGATTTGACCCAAGCCACACTTCATATTTCTGATGTAAAGGTTTGACCCAAGCCACACTCCATATTGCTGATGTAAAGATTTGACCCAAGCCACACTCCATATTTCTGATGTAAAGGTTTGACCCAAGCCACACTTCATATTTCTGATGTAAAGGTTTGACCCAAGCCACACTCCATATTTCTGATGTAAAGATTTGACCCCAGCCACACTCCATATTTCTGATGTAAAGATTTGACCCAAGCCACACTCCATATTTCTGATGTAAAGATTTGACCCAAGCCACACTCCATATTTCTGATGTAAAGATTTGACCCAAGCCACACTCCATATTTCTGTTCATGTTGTGCCAGGCCAAGATTACATTCACAGTAACATCGATAATGGCAGATAATTGAAATGTTATGTTCGGAAGTTCAAATTATGTTCTTTAAGCTGGTGCGTTCAAAATGTTCATTGGAGTCTAATGCATCTCTTTTTGAACTATTCACTTGCTTACAGTTGAGACAACACATTCACTGAAATGCTACTCATTAATATATTAACATACATCTATTTTACTTACATGCTTGTCTCACTATAACATCATCTTTTACTTACATGCTCGTCTCACTATAACATCATCTTTTACTTACATGCTTGTCTCACTATAACATACATCTATTTTACTTACATGCTTGTCTCACTATAACATCATCTTTTACTTACATGCTCGACTCACTATAACATACATCTTTTACTTACATGCTTGTCTCACTATAACATTCATCTTTTACTTACATGCTTGTCTCACTATAACATTCATCTTTTACTTACATGCTTGTCTCACTATACCATCATCTTTTACTTACATGCTTGTCTCACTATAACATTCATCTTTTACTTACATGCTTGTCTCACTATAACATCATCTTTTACTTACATGCTCGTCTCACTATAACATACATCTTTTACTTACATGCTTGTCTCAGTATAACATCATCTTTTACTTACATGCTCGTCTCACTATAACATACATCTTTTACTTACATGCTTGTCTCACTATAACATTCATCTTTTACTTACATGCTTGTCTCACTATAACATTCATCTTTTACTTAAATGCTTGTCTCACTGTAACATCATCTTTTACTTACATGCTTGTCTCACTATAACATTCATCTTTTACTTACATGGTTGTCTCACTATAACATCATCTTTTACTTACATGCTTGTCTCACTATAACATCATCTTTTACTTACATGCTCGTCTCACTATAACATCATCTTTTACTTACATGCTTGTCTCACTATAACATACATCTTTTACTTACATGCTCGTCTCACTATAACATACATCTTTTACTTACATGCTTGTCTCACTATAACATTCATCTTTTACTTACATGCTCGTCTCACTATAACATACATCTTTTACTTACATGCTTGTCTCACTATAACATCATCTTTTACTTACATGCTCGTCTCACTATAACATCATCTTTTACTTACATGCTTGTCTCACTATAACATACATCTTTTACTTACATGCTCGTCTCACTATAACATACATCTTTTACTTACATGCTTGTCTCACTATAACATTCATCTTTTACTTACATGCTCGTCTCACTATAACATACATCTTTTACTTACATGCTCGTCTCACTATAACATCATCTTTTACTTACATGCTCGTCTCACTATAACATCATCTTTTACTTACATGCTTGTCTCACTATAACATCATCTTTTACTTACATGCTTGTCTCACTATAACATACATCTTTTACTTACATGCTCGTCTCATTATAACATACATCTTTTACTTACATGCTTGTCTCACTATAACATCATCTTTTACTTACATGCTCGTGTCACTATAACATACATATTTTACTTACATGCTCGTCTCACTAAAACATACATCTATTTTACTTACATGCTCGTCTCACTATAACATCATCTTTTACTTACATGCTTGTCTCACTATAACATCATATTTTACTTACATGCTCGTCTCACTATAACATCATCTTTTACTTACATGCTCGTCTCACTATAACATACATCTTTTACTTACATTCTCGTCTCACTATAAAATCATCTTTTACTTACATGCTCGTCTCACTATAACATCATCTTTTACTTACATGCTCGTCTCACTATAACATCATCTTTTACTTACATGCTTGTCTCACTATAACATCATCTTTTACTTACATGCTCGTCTCACTATAACATTCATCTTTTACTTACATGCTTGTCTCACTATAACATCATCTTTTACTTACATGCTTGTCTCACTATAACATCATCTTTTACTTACATGCTCGTCTCACTATAACATCATCTTTTACTTACATGCTTGTCTCACTATAACATACATCTTTTACTTACATGCTTGTCTCAGTATAACATCATCTTTTACTTACATGCTCGTCTCACTATAACATACATCTTTTACTTACATGCTTGTCTCACTATAACATTCATCTTTTACTTACATGCTCGTCTCACTATAACATACATCTTTTACTTACATGCTCGTCTCACTATAACATCATCTTTTACTTACATGCTCGTCTCACTATAACATCATCTTTTACTTACATGCTTGTCTCACTATAACATCATCTTTTACTTACATGCTTGTCTCACTATAACATCATCTTTTACTTACATGCTTGTCTCACTATAACATCATCTTTTACTTACATGCTTGTCTCACTATAACATACATCTTTTACTTACATGCTCGTCTCACTATAACATACATCTTTTACTTACATGCTTGTCTCACAATAACATCATCTTTTACTTACATGCTCGTCTCACTATAACATACATATTTTACTTACATGCTCGTCTCACTAAAACATACATCTATTTTACTTACATGCTCGTCTCACTATAACATCATCTTTTACTTACATGCTTGTCTCACTATAACATCATCTTTTACTTACATGCTCGTCTCACTATAACATCATCTTTTACTTACATGCTTGTCTCACTATAACATCATCTTTTACTTACATGCTCGTCTCACTATAACATCATCTTTTACTTACATGCTCGTCTCACTATAACATACATCTTTTACTTACATGCTCGTCTCACTATAAAATCATGAACTGCTAACTGGCCAAACTGATTTTCGGCATGACATGAGAAATTTGTTTCGTTGTCATAGGTCTTGTTTTCGATTCTGTCTGGATGCAACTCAATCTGGGAATATTTCAATATAAAGCACATTAAGATATTACAAGAAAAGTATCAGATTTACAAATATAAATGTTTAGATTAACGCATCTAAATAGCTTGCACATTGATTAATAGAAATATTGGAGGAAATAATTATTGCTAAGAAAATAAGAATAGAGGAATATATTCCTTCATTTTATTTTAACCTCCCTAAAGAAATAATACACACACACACACATGCACACACACTTGCTCATATATACACATATTCATAGACACAGACAGGGTCCAGTGAGGTGGATTGGTGAAGGGGGAACCTGCTCCGGGTACCGTCGTAAATGTCGTAAATGTCGTAGATGTAGCAGATGTCGTAAACTTCGTAAATGTCGAAGATGTCGTAAATGTAGATATCGTATATGTCCTTTAAGTCATAATATTAAATGTCTTAAATTTCGCAGATGTTGAAAGGTCATAAATGTTGTAAATTGCGTATATGTCGTAGATGTCGTAAATGTTGTATATGTCGTAAATGTCTTAAATGTCATAAATGTTGTATATGTCGTAGATGTATATGTCCTCAAAATCGACATTTCTCCATGCAAAATATGGCATTACAATGTAACTTCCTTTTTTTGTGGAGCGCACGCCTATATTAAGACTTTCCCTCGGGCGTAACGATGTAACATTAGCCCCCAGCCCCCAAACACACACACAGAGAATCACTCTAAGTGTAACCAAACAAAGATTATTTCTGATCAAATAATTACTGAAAATTGATTTTGGATAAGTCTCAATGAATAGCTTAACTGTGTCCTTGGCAGATTGTGTATATGTTGTAGTGTGTCCTTGGCAGGAATGGTATAGGTAGTAGTGTGCAATTGACAGATATGATATAGGTAGTAGTGTGTCATTGGAAAGGTATGGTATAGATAGTAGTGTGCCATTGGCAGGTATGTTATAGTGTATGGTATAGGTAGTAGTGTGTCATTGGCAGGTATGGTATAGGTAGTTGTGTGTCATTGGCAGGTATGGTATAGGTAGTAGTTTGTAATTGGAAGGTATGGTAAAGGTAGTAGTGTGTCATTGGCAGGTATGGCATAGATAGTAGTGTGCCATTGGCAGGTATGAAATAGGTAGTAGTGTGTCATTGGCAGGTATGGCAAAGGTAGTAGTGTGTCATTGGCAGGTATGGTATAGGTAGTAGTGTGCCATTGGCAGGTATGGCATAGGTAGTAGTGTGCCATTGGCAGGTATGGTATAGGTAGTAGTTTGTCATTGGCAGGTATTGTATAGGTAGTAGTTTGTCATTGGCAGGTATGGCAAAGGTAGTAGTTTGTCATTGGCAGGTATGGTATAGGTAGTAGTGTGTCATTGGCAGGTATGGTATAGGTAGTAGTGTGTCATTAGCAGGTATGGTATAGGTAGTAGTGTGCCATTGGCAGGTATGGTATAGGTAGTAGTGTGTCATTGGCAGGTATGGTATAGGTAGTAGTTTGTCATTGGCAGGTATGGTATAGGTAGTAGTGTGTCATTGGCAGGTATGGTATAGGTAGTAGTGTGTCATTGGCAGGTATGGCAAAGGTAGTAGTTTGTCATTGTCAGGTATGGTATAGGTAGTAGTGTGCCATTGGTAGGTATTGTATAGGTAGTAGTGTGTCATTGGCAGGTATGGTATAGGTAGTAGTTTGTCATTGGCAGGTATGGCAAAGGTAGTAGTGTGTCATTGGCATGTATGGCATAGATAGCAGTGTGCCATTGGCAGGTATGGTATAGGTAGTAGTGTGCCATTGGCAGGTATGGTATAGGTAGTAGTGTGTCATTGGCAGTGTTATAGAGAGCTTGTTTACAGAATATTTCTCGTGCGTGCCCTCTGATTGACCCCGCATGAGACGCTGTGTTCACAAAGGGGTGTGGCTTAGGTCTTTGAAGTGGCTTGTTTACAATCGGCTTCCAATTACGCATTGGGTAGATTGTTTTCGGGTAATTTCTGGAATATACTCCTTAACCCGAGATATGTAAACAACACGTCATAAGCCCTTCTCGAAGCATCTTACTCTACATATATATAAGAGATTGACAGGCACGAGGGGACGGAGATTTTTCACATAGATTTTCTTAACATTACGAGGCGTGTTTTATTCTTTGTGTATTTGTGTGCTCCTACTTATATGTGTTTATTCCGCATTATTTATTGGCATCATTATTTCTAATTGTATTAAGTGTGTACCGGTACGACATCTGCCATACTGTAAGTTGAATATTGTAATTTTATTTTATTTTTTTTTGTAATTATCTTAAGACTTAATAAATCTTAATTAATTGTAACTAGAAACTGTTTTGGGTCGTATCTTTAATATTGTTGATTATATGGTATCGTCCTTTGTTAGGCACTGTTTACAGCGAGCCAATTAAAATTAAAATAGGAGATTAATTTCTCCCAATACAAGTCAGTGCGTAACAGGCAGGTATGGTATAGGTAGTAGTTTGTCATTGGCAGGTATGGCAAAGGTAGTAGTGTGTCATTGGCAGGTATGGCATAGATATCATTGTGCCATTGGCAGGTATGGTATAGGTAGTAGTGTGTCATTGGCAGGTATGGTATAGGTAGTAGTGTGCCATTGGCAGGTATGGTATAGGTAGTAGTGTGCCATTGGCAGGTATGGTATAGGTAGTAGTTTGTCATTGGCAGGTATGGTATAGGTAGTAGTGTGCCATTGGCAGGTATGGTATAGGTAGTAGTTTTTTTATTGGCAGGTATGGCAAAGGTAGTAGTTTGTCATTGGCAGGTATGGCATAGATAGCAGTGTGCCATTGGCAGGTATGGTATAGGTAGTAGTGTGTCATTGGCAGGTAGCGTAAAGCGAGTGCTATGCTTTAATAGGAGACAGTTATAAGGAATAGTGTATAAGTAGTAATGTATAGGTAGTATTGTAAAGGTGGTAGTTTATAGGTGGTAGTGTATAAGTAGTAGTGTATAGGTAGTATTGTAAAGGTGGTAGTTTATAGGTGGTAGTGTATAGGTAGTCGTTATGGATAGTTAATTACTTAAACGTAGTGAATCACGTTGAGTTTATCTGTGATATTATTCTATTTCAAGTACATAAAAATGACTATCAAAGTGAAGTCACATTGTCCTCCCACTATCAAAGTGAAATCACCTTTACTCCAACTACCAAAGTGAAGTCCCCCTGTCCTCTTACTACCAAAGTGAAGTCACATTGTCCTCCCACTAACAAAGTGAAGTGTCCTTGTCCTCCCACTACCAAAGTGAATTCACCTTGTCCACCAACTACCAAAGTGAAGTCCCCTTGTCCTCCCACTACCAAAGTGAAGTCACCTTGTCCTCCCACTACCAAAGTGAAGTGTCCTTGTCCTCCCACTACCAAAGTGAATTCACCTTGTCCACCCACTACCAAAGTGAAGTCACCTTGTCCACCCACTACCAAAGTGAAGTCACCTTGTCCTCCCACTATCAAAGTGAAGTGTCCTTGTCCTTCCACTACCAAAGTGAATTCACCTTGTCCTCCCACTACCAAAGTGAATTCACATTGTCCACCAACTACCAAAGTGAAGTCACCTTTTCCTCCCACTACCAAAGTGAAGTCACCTTGTCCACCAACTACCAAAGTGAAGTCCCCTTGTCCTCCCACTACCAAAGTGAAGTCCCCTTGTCCTCCCACTACCAAAGTGAAGTCACATTGTCCTCCCACTACCAAAATGAAGTGTCCTTGTCCTCCCACTACCAAAGTGACGTCACATTGTCCTCCCACTACCAAAGTGAAGTGTCCTTGTCCTCCCACTACCAAAGTGAATTCACCTTGTCCACCCACTACCAAAGTGAAGTCACCTTGTCCTCCCACTACCAAAGTGAAGTCACCTTGTCCTCCCACTACCAAAGTGATGTCACCTTGTCCTCCCACTACCAAAGTGAAGTCACCTTGTCCTCCCGCTACCAAAGTGAAGTCCCCTTGTCCCCCCACTACCAAAGTGAAGTCCCCTTGTCCTCCCACTACCAAAGTGAAGTCACCTTGTCCGCCCACTACCAAAGTGAAGTCACCTTGTCCTCCCACTACCAAAGTGAAGTCCCCTTGTCCTCCCACTACCAAAGTGAAGTCACCTTGTCCTCCCACTACCAAAGTGAAGTCACCTTGTCCTCCCACTACCAGAGTGAAGTCACCTTGTCCTCCCACTACCAAAGCACCTTGTGTAATAAAATGGCGTTCTAACTTGTATTGTCGAATGTTGTCTTTATAGTCTCACAACCTAACTTTTTTTGTCCAATGTTGTCTTTATAGTCTCACAACCTAACTTGTATTGTCCAATGTTGTCTTTATAGTCTCACAACCTAACTTGTATTGTCCAATGTTAGCTTTATAGTCTCACAACCTAACTTATTTTGTCGAATGTTGTCTATATAGTCTCACAACCTAACTTGTATTGTCCAATGTTGTCTTTATAGTCTCACAACCTAACTTGTATTGTCCAATGTTGTCTTTATAGTCTCACAACCTAACTTGTATTGTCCAATGTTGTCTTTATAGTCTCACAACCTAACTTGTATTGTCCAATGTTGTCTTTATAGTCTCAAAACCTAACTTATTTTGTCCAATGTTGTCTTTATAGTCTCACAACCTAACTTGTATTGTCCAATGTTGTCTTTATAGTCTCACAACCTAACTTGTAGTGTCCAATGTTGTCTTTATAGTCTCACAACCTAACTTGTATTGTCCAATGTTGTCTTTATAGTCTCCCAACCAAACTTGTATTGTCCAATGTTGTCTTTATAGTCTCACAACCTGACTTATTTTGTCCAATGTTTTCTTTACAGTCTCACAACCTGACTTATTTTGTCCAATGTTGTCTTTATAGTCTCACAACCTGACTTATTTTGTCCAATGTTGTCTTTATAGTCTCACAACCTAACTTGTATTGTCCAATGTTGTCTTTATAGTCTCACAACCTAACTTGTATTGTCCAATCGTGTCTCTATAGTCTCGTCTCACAACCTAACTTGTTTTGTCCAATGTTGTATTTATAGTCTCACAACCTAACTTGTTTTGTCCAATCGTGTCTCCATAGTCTCCCAACCAAACTTGTATTGTCCAATTTTGTCTTTATAGTCTCACAACCTAACTTGTATTGTCCAATGTTGTCTTTATAGTCTCACAACCTAACTTGTATTGTCCAATGTTTTCTCTATAGTCTCACAACCTAACTTATATTGTCCAATGTTGTTCCTATAGTCTCAAAACCTAACTTGTATTTACCAATGTCTTCACTATAGTCTCACTAATCAATGCTTCAAAAGGTCAAGTGTCTACACATCACTACATTAGACTGAGCCTGACTTTAAGCCTAGCGAAATCGATGACTAGTATCGGGACGGTTCAATAATCAAACCCCTTAAACAATATCGATTAACTGGCATGACTCGGGTTTGCACATGCGCAGATTCGGACAAAAATAGCTTCGAGGCTTCTATACAGCTGTTGAAGGAAGGAGTTACCAGTAGGTGATCTTAGCCATATTTGAAACTGTTCCTATTAAAGCGATGGCTTCATGATGGTTCATCGATGGTTTCACAACACTATCACAATTTAAGGTGTTCTCTCAGATAGAGATGAAATAATGGTCAGGGAGTTTGTGGAAACTTTCTTTAGATTCGGGGAACACGCGATGACCCGTGGCCAGACTTGTTCTAAATTTAGGGCCACTTGATGACGCGTGGCCAGACTTGTTCTAAATGTAGGGCCATTTGATGACGCGTGGCAAGACTTGTTCTAAAAAAAAGGGTCACTTGATGACGCGTAGTCAGACTTGTTCTAAATGTAGGGTCACTTGATGACGCGTGGCCAGACTTGTTCTAAATGTAGGGCCACTTGATGACGCGTGGCCAGACTTGTACTAAATGTAGGGTCACTTGATGACGCGTGGTCAGACTTGTTCTAAATGTAGGGTCACTTGATGTCGCGTGGCCAGACTTGTTCTAAATGTAAGGCCACTTGATGACGCGTGGTCAGACTTGTACTAAATGTAGGGCCACTTGATGACGCGTGGTCAGACTTGTACTAAATGTAGGGTCACTTGATGACGCGTGGTCAGACTTGTTCTAAATGTAGGGTCACTTGATGACGCGTGGTCAGACTTGTTCTAAATGTAGGGTCACTTGATGTCGCGTGGCCAGACTTGTTCTAAATGTAAGGCCACTTGATGACGCGTGGTCAAACTTGTTCTAAATGTAGGGCCACTTGATGACGCATGGTCAGATTTGTTCTAAATGTAGGGCTGCTTGATGACGCGTGGCCAGACTTGTTCTAAATGTAGTGCCACTTGATGATGCGTGGTCAGACTTGTTCTAAATGTAGGGCCACTTGATGACGCATGGTCAGACTTTTTCTAAATGTAGTGCCACTTGATGACGCGTGGCCAGACTTGTTCTAAATGTAGTGTCACTTGATGACGCGTGGCCAGACTTGTTCTAAATGTAGGGTCACTTGATGACTTGTACTTAATCGAATCCCTATGAAAATCAATCTACATTGACACAAAAAGCCAAGTTAACATATGTTATCTGCATAAAAAATACAAATTATGTCTTCCATTGGAACACTTGGGCGTATAATGCACACGTGGCCCTTACTTCGGACTTATCTTATGAAACCCATGATCTCGATGCCTCGTGGACAGGGTTTCTTTCAGCTAGATCTCGCCGGGAAAGTCAAGTGCCCCCCCCCCCAGCAAAAATATTTACAACAATAATAATTAGTTGTCTTTTATAGCGCGCTACCCCAGCCTCGTGGCCCTTACTTCGGACTTATCTTATGAAACCCATGGTCTCGATGCCTCGTGGACAGGGTTTCTTTCAGCTAGATCTCGCCGGGAAAGTCAAGTGCCCCCCCCCCCCCAGCAAAAATATTTACAACAATAATAATTAGTTGTCTTTTATAGCGCGCTACCCCAGCCTAGGGCTGGGCTCACAGCGCTGTACATAAAAATATTATCAAAAGAGACATAATCATGACATTGAAATAAAATACAATTATGAAATAAAGAACAGCATGAACCCCAGGACTTTTACAAGGTAAACCATGTATGGCAGCTAACAAGATCATTTATCGGTCAGAGGACGGGACTCAGTCAGTAAAACAAACTATATTTTATTTTTTTAAAATACCAAAGTGTCATTTTTTTAAACAAATTTTTTTTTTAAAATTTGCCGGAGTCATTTACCGATTAAAATAAGTGGAATCTATGAAATATCGCTAGGCTCGATATATTTGATGATCCGCACATTTAAGGCTAATCACCGTTATAGTATTCGATTATAAAAATCGCACTGACCGCTCCAGTCTTACTTCCTGTTGTTCGCATATATCGCTATTTTTATTTATTTATTTTTTGCAACTCCTCAAGTTTAAAGACTTTAATGACACTATATTAAAATTCATTTACATACCTATAAAGGTCAAGGTCTCCAATTTTAATAATAATGCCTCCCACAAAACCTTAACAATGTTCTTCCCTGTTCGAATTCAAGTTCACTCAAAAATACTCTGCTGGATTTTGAAATGATCAAAAATTTTCTGGAGAGCACACTCCCCAAAACCCCTCCACCGATCAAGAGTCATCGGCGCCATCGATTTCCGCCCTAATTCTCGATGAAAATGATCGCCGATTTTGGTATCGATAGCTACACTGGCTAGAGGCGTAGCCACTATTGGTGCCGCCATGAGCGGCCAAATACTTGTGCCGTCCTCCCTTTCACTATTCAAACCCTGCAGTTGTCCAAAAATGCCACACCAGCATAGAAAGAAAAAGTGACCCCTGGGTGGACCACTCCATCCACCCTATTTCGACGTCACTAGCAGTGGCGTATCTACAGGGCTTGGCGTCAGATGTCAAGATTCATTTTACGCCCCTCTCCAACCCTGAAACCTGTTATTTTCAACCAATTAATTTCATCAAAGCCCATTCCCCCCCCCCCCCCCCCCCCCCCCC